>KZ061675.1:0-76266 GCA_002091835.1 Anopheles maculatus | reverse complement strand
TTTCATTCCGTCCTGGCATTTATGCATGCCAAAAGGCAGGAAGGGAGAGGACCTTGGAGAGGATTGGTAATGGGAAGTGGGAAGAGTCCTTGTGTCCTTATCAAGCAGCACAGATCACAAAGTTCCAGCACAGGTTGTCTCGGCGCGTTTGGGACCGGGTCGCATTTCTCTATCGACGATTCGCCATCGCCATTTGTAGCGGTAATCAGCGGCGCTCTGGAGGGCTCGAACAGTGACTCCACTCCACCATCACTACCCACCACCCAGATAGACGCCACCGCGTTCCGGTATCTACGTTGTAAAATATAATAATATCCTTATCAGTTTCCATCAATCAGGATCCAGGTCAGTCGGAGTGTGGAGAACGAACAGGAAAGCGAACGAACGCTGCGTCAACATAATGGTTAGTGGTGGCGTCGTCTCGCAACAAACCAAACTCCCCATGCAAAGGACGAACTTTTCCACCGGCGTCCCGTATCACGTCGAAAGGAGACGAGACGAATGGGTGCTCGCTCGAAAGCAAGATAAGAACCTCTTTTTGCCTTGGTTTATCGCTTCCTTTCGTCTTTTTGCTCCGTTCCTCATCGCTTCCTCGTCGATTTCTGAGTCGTCCGGGTTTTTGGACTATCCAGACATGCCACGACACGGAAGAGCATTGACGGAAGAGAGTGTTGCTCTAGTGTTGCCCAAAACAAATGATATCCTACCACTATGCTTCTGCACTTGAAACACTAAAACTAAACGAAGGTCTACATAGTGGCCTGACGCATGTTTGGAACGGATGGATGGAGACGGTGTACGTGATTCTACCCCGTGGCTTCCGATTGATGACAAACCAAACTCCCCATGCAAAGGACGAACTTTTCCACCGGCGTCCCGTATCACGTCGAAAGGAGACGAGACGAATGGGTGCTCGCTCGAAAGCAAGATAAGAACCTCTTTTTGCCTTGGTTTATCGCTTGCTTTCGATCTTTCGATCCGTTCCTCATCGCTTCCTCGTCGATTTCTGAGTCGTCCGGGTTTTTGGACTATCCAGACATGCCACGACACGGAAGAGCATTGACGGAAGAGAGTGTTGCTCTAGTGTTGCCCAAAACAAATGATATCCTACCACTATGCTTCTGCACTTGAAACACTAAAACTAAACGAAGATCTACATAGTGGCCTGACGAATGTTTGGAACGGATGGATGAAGGCGGTGTGTGTGATTCACCCCGTGGCTTCCGATTGATGGCTTATGATAGTCGCACGCACACAGGTGCATCACATTCGATTGTGTATTGCATTTTGGCACACTCAATGCGTACCGAACACTGCAATCTCGTTTTTGGTTAAAGCTGATTCTTTCCGAAATCCGTATCTTCCGGGGATACAGGTTCCTCAAATTGGATCAACATGACCCCGGGAATTGCTTTTATGGTCGATCGGACAAGCTCGATAACGACGAGACCGATCGATCGACCCACAATACCAACCGTGCCAACCGTCTTCCAACGCCACCCATCGTACTTCGTCCATCGTCCGATAACGAACAAACCTCCCTATCAGCACACTGTGCAAGCGTCAATTATCGGTTACCTAGGACTGAAGCCCGGACAAACGAACAGCACAACAGCTCGGGGTGGGCACAAGGATTCGATTATCTCGGAATGCCACAGCGAAAATGGGACTCAGTTTTTTTGGGGAGCACAACGGACGCACGCTTATCGCGATCTTTCGTCGCTCCATTCGTCTGAATTTTCGGTGCACGTTGCAGACATGCTTTCCTCCTACAAAAAAAGGCAGACAAAAATGAAAGAAAAAGATTCTCCTTCCGCTGCAAAACTCACCCTCTGGAAAGGTCAACTACGTTCGTATCCTGCTCTGTGTCCGGGGGTTCGGGTGAAATACGATATTGAACGGATTCGATAAGGAGCAGGTAGAAAGAAGCGGTGAGGGATGATTTGACTTTGGTTTCGTACCTTTCCAGTTCGCACGAAGGATTGCACTCCGCTACGTTGATTTTATCGCACCGTTGCTTCCCTCTGGTCCTGGAATTTGCAGCAAAGGTGGATGTGTTAGTGGGAGAAATGTTTCAGGATGAAGTGTCGCTCTGCAGTATAGGACTTAAATTTAGATAAGAAATATAAGTTGGTTTTAACTTTAATAAATTATTTTTATAAATTTATAATTAATTTAATTTCTACACATTATAATATAAATTGTTGATAAAACCATTTTTGACACAGTTGTCAATATGATTTCAGCGTTAATTAATTTACCATGTGAATCTCCACATGTTTTGCCCATCATCAGCACGTCAGTGCAGCGATGTGTGAGACGATTGCGCCAAAAAATCACACACGCGTGCACCAGAGCAGCAGTTCCTCATTAATTAAGGTGCCAACGGGGTTTTGCTTCGTGCCTTTTTCCCAACTTGTTGTTAAAAGCACGCTTTCATTAACCACCCTCTCATCACCCAACCGTCCACTCGATGTCTCGAAGGAACCGGCAACCACAGCACAATACACCTTCCTAAAACCCGTTTTGGTTTGTATTTTCCCTTTTTGGAAACTTTGAAACGCGCCAACAACATGCTGTTTTGATGTTGCTAAATTGTGATGAGCACGCGCGCGCACGCGCTCGCACACGATCATCACGCAATGTCCGATTGTTTGTCTCTCACTCTGTCTCTCTTTTCTGCTTGCTTTCTCCATTTTGCTCTTCGCACTGATGTACACACATTCACACACAGCTACACACACGCCAAAGTGAATCGTCACCGTCAATCTTCTCGACACCATTAAAATCACTCGGGTCTACGTGCCGGCCGTCAACAATTTGCCAAATCTAACACGTGCTCTCAAAAGAAGCTGACAGGAAGAATTTAGAGCGAGAAAGGGAGAAAACTAATAGAGAAGAGAGTACGTTATTTCATATGTTAGCTACTCAGATTGTTAAGTTTATTATTTTTTCTATTAATTACATATACCTTTTGTTTAATTTTACTTTTAACACTTTTGTTAACACTTTGTTAATCCTTGCCTTTGACTCTATATGTTTGTTGAAAGTTATGAAGATATTTTCTTTTTTTCAAAAACTTTAAACATCTATAATCACTTTAAACCATTATCTAAAAATACCAGAGATGGATATTAGAAGACCGAAAATATCTTCAATGTTCTTTAACATGTTAACCAACCTTTGCTTCCGAACGTTCCGAAACGATTTATTCCCTCCGATCGACTGGATATCTCCTGCAAACCATCGCCAAACCTGCCGGGGTTTTTTTTTAATTTAATCGCTTTATATGCATCACACACTCACCCGATCACTTCGTTCGTCAACTGCGAACAGTCATCATCATCTTCATCCGCAGATCGAAAACAACTTCACGATCGATGGGAACGATCACGGGCGCGGGACAGAGCGAGAAACCGGACAATCTCCCATCTCGGCCAACACGCTCAGCCCGCTCTGTCCGTCCGTTCGTCCATCATCGTTTAATATCTAGATATGACAATCGGATTTTACGATCTTTCGAATCCACCGACCGACCGGCCTCTTTCCACTGTAATCACCCCTTCCCCTGTTACCCTTCACACAAAAGGTTGTCAGGGGCCACCCCTAGCGCACGGAACAAGCGCAGACGAGATTGGAATCGATACGCGAGGTTCGAGACTCAACAATACACAGGAAAATAATAGTAGTAAAAAAAACTACTTCAACCGAGATCTCAGATCTTGCGACACGATTCTGGCAGCCGGATGGCCCGGTCGGTCGGTGGACATCCCGTTCTGTCAACCGCGTACCTCGTTGTACGTTCTTCTCATTATACGTATCTCACAATAACGCAGACCAGACGCGTTTCCATAGTGATCCACTAGTGGTCTGGTGGGGGTGACCATATTAAGTGCTGTAAAATACATGCACATACGTACTGTGTGTCGTACAGCGCTCAACCGTTGACAGATTTTTGTTTTGTTTATTGAATCCATGGTAGTGTTTAATAAGCTGTCAATCAATACAAACAAACAAAACCAGTAATGAAATGCGTGAAATGACAAAGAGTCCTCCAATATCACAACGAGCTGTCCTGGTTGTCAAATGTAATGGAACTCATTGTAAAGCGGATTTTTTTTATGTTTAACTTCATCAAAAAATCTACTGTTGAATCACCGAAAAACAATTGCAACACACATCACACACACACATACTAGCATCATCCAATCTCTCCGGAGACGAAACCACCATCATTGCGAGAGCTCTTCAGGCACGCTGCATGTCTTGCAGGCGAATGTGTTCATCAGCTTTTATCGCTTTACTCCAAACCAACCATTTCCTTGCCTTCAACCCACCCACACCACCGGCAAGGGTGGAAGCGAAGGAAATAACTATCGTCCGCCCGCCGCAGCATCGTGCCCCGCCAGACCAAACCAACCCATTCCCACCAAGCAACAACAAAAGCCAAAACCAGAACTTCGCGGGGGTAAAAAAACGCGGGCGCATTCCGCTTTATCTCGTCCCGGCTATCTCGGTCCATTTCCTCCGCGCGGCCGGGCGTATAAAAATTTTATCGATAAATAAAATCTAATCAGCACTCACGGATCGGTCTTTCGGTCCGGGTTCTCTCGCTTCGCTTTGCCGCACTCGCACTCGTTTTTGTTTCGGAAACTACGGAATACGTACCAGGCACCAGACGGACGTGGAAGATTTAAAGGGTCGGGTAGCGGAGCGATGGAATGGGGCCGGGCTGCGCTTACTCACTCCGGTTAGGGCTTTCAGCCGGATCCGTTGTGCTCGGTTGTGCCGCTTCGTTGGCCAGCAACGGCAGCCTCGCCGATTGTCTCCGTGTGTATGTGTATGTGTGGTTGTGTCTTCTGGTCCGCTTTGTATCGGTTGTTGGTAACGAGTTTTTTTTCTGCTGTTTCACGTCTCTCTCATTCAACTCGCTCATGGCTAACCTTGATCGTTATCAGCAGCAGCCAGCTCGCGTCGTCGTCGTCGTCCACCATCTCACTTTGCAAATGGTCCTCATTTCTCACTCACTTCTCACGCGCTTCTCACGCACTTCGCCGATCGCTCTTTTCATTCTCGCAGCAGGTGTGCGTACCTGCGCCCGGCAGGCGACAGGGCATGCGTGTGTGGGTGGGTGTGCTGGATGTACGCGCTTATCAGCAGCTCGCGATCGACGCTATTTTCCCTTATCCAAAACCATTCCATCCATGCTTCTCGGTGTTCGGCCGACGTACGGCGGCGGAGACAAAATGCTCACTCTCAGCCGCCTCCTGCAGTGTGTTAAGTAATCTTTCAATTTCATCCATTCCCTCGTTCTATCCATCTTCGCGCCTTTTGGCGCGGGGTACTTGCCGGGGTTCTCCGTTCAGCACCCAGCACGCTTGGTGCGTTTTCTCTTCCACAAGGACGGTCACAAATGAACGGACGAAGAACGCAAGACGAACCAAAAAAATCCTCCATTCGAAAACAGAGATAACACTTAAACCTCCGCACTCCTTTCGTGCTTTGTAAGTGTGTGTGTTTGTGCGCTCTTCGCTTTTTCTTCCGCCCGTTCATTCTATTCCGGGCTCATTCTAAACATTAATGTGTATGTCCTGCTTTTGCCGTTCTAAGCCAGAGGCAAAGCATTGCGTTATCTTAGCCGCCCGGTGGTGGTGCGGTCGGACACAGGCGTTCGTCGCCAGGCATTAGATAAGAAAAGAGACAAGAGAAGCAGACAAAACAAAAACCACTCACTCAAAGAATACGACAATACACATTCCAGTAAGTCCCCGGCCGGTTGGGACTTCGGTCGGTCTGCAACAATGTTCCATATCCTTGGCCGGGCACCGCTGGAGACAAATGTATACGATCGATAAGCACAGAAAAAAAACCTTTCGAGTAGAAAATGATTTGATACGTCTGTCGGTCTTCTCGGTTTTGTTATCAGGACTCAGCTCGAACCATTGGAATGTCATATTTTAGGGGATAATACGTACGGCCAGATGATGTTTGATGTCTGTGTTTTTTTTTCTCTATTCTTTTGCCTATTTCGTGTGCTTTCTCCTCTAGTATGACTCATAAAGATCCACTTAGGCGGAGATTAGCTTTTAAAAGGATTGCTCATAGTGTCGGCGTACTTGTAAACACCGAAAACGAATAAAACATTGTCTTAAATTGGCTCATTACAAGATGTTTTTGAGTATCTTTCATCGGAACAAAGCTTTTCCTGGGAAGAATGGGACTGTGCATAATATTAATCCGCTTAATGCAATTCCGGAAAACCCATTTTTTTGGAATAATTTATCAAACTATTTATACATCTGCTACCGAGAGATAAGGCGGAACTCTTATCATCAGCAACTGATCTAATAATCGCAATACACCGTGGGATGTGATGTGATACGACAGCAAAACAAAGCCATGGGAAGTGTAGGGATACATCGACCTTTTGATTGGATTTGAACAATAAAGTTAATTCCATACTAATGTTGCGGCGTTCACCCCACCCTTCGATTAGTTTTGAATTTGATTTAATCTCGCTCGGTATAAAAGTCACATTCGTGCTGTATCCTTTTCCATAAACCCATCGGGGGTGAGGGATTAGCAAGGATGTCCTGTTACTAGTGAGGTGACACGTCCGAAAGATGCGCGTGCCGTGTCACCTCACACTGAAGCGTGTACCACCACCGGTCGGGAAAGATCTCACCGCGGAATCTGGAGGGGAAGCGGCGAACCCTAGCTGAACTGCAACTTTGCCGCCACCGGCACGTGTCGTACCCGTTCGTGATCACGCTTATCGTTTCACACATCAGCTGCCCTGCTGCTGACTTTAATCGCACTGTGCCGGTTTGAGCAAAGGGTGAGAAAATCCTTTCCGCGTGTATGAATTTTCCATTCCCTGTGTGTTACATATCCTTCGGTATGACTCTTGGACTTTTCCTCTGTTCCACATAGACTAGCAACACAGAGCCAGCAGCAATCGTTTTATTTCTCTCTTTTCAACATCCACCAACCTTCTCGTTTCCACACACTGACTCATCCGTCCGTTTAGCCGGAATGTCCTTCTATTCACAAAAACTCGATATGCGAGAATGTTGAGCGTTAGCAGCTGATTTCTCTCACACTTTTTCGTCTTTTCTCTCACTGCCTCTCTCACTCTCTGTTTACATCGCAAGTTTATTGTGCGAGTTCGAAATCCAAGCAAGCATGGCCGCTGTTGGAAAGCGTGCGTTTTTCAGTAACGTTTCACTCTCCCAGAGAGCCGCACCTGCACTTTATCGAGGAGCGCGCTTTACTGTACCGTTCTCGGCGGTCGTGATCCATGTGCTTGGATATGGTTTGTTTGATGCAACTTGAACGTGCGAGCCAATGTAAAAGTGTGGCTTTATGTGTGTGTGTGCCTGTGTTTTGCGTGATTGTTTTGCCTTGCGTCGTTTGCGAACGTCAACATCCACGACAAACGCGACTGTGATGAGCCTTATCAGAGGATCTACCTGCATGTCACCCGGTGTGATGTGCCGTTGCTGATAAAGTGGATAGTGAGCAATGTGTGTGTGTGTGTATTTGGGTGTATTCAGGTGTGCTTTTTTTGTAAATAAATTTTCGCATAATAACTCGTTGCCGGGTGTGTTGCGATGTGAACAAAAAGCAGTAAACAAAAAAAAGAAACATTCAAAAAGTGCGCGAATTCGTTATGCTTAATGTTTGAGAGGTTTATTGCCGCGGTGTATGTTTTCGTTGGTCAGCTTCGTTGTAGTGGGTGTGTATGTGATGAACGCACATACCCACGTACAAATACACATACAGTCGCATACAAATACAAAACCCGGTAAACACACAGAGCGACGTAGAATCTGCTATCGGCACGACGAAATCAGTCGCCGCACATGCGAATATATATATGGCCATGGTGAGATAGCGAACCACCCAAACCGACCAGCCCGCACTGCCAGCATCGGTCTCGTCATCATCGTTGTATTATATTTGTTTGGAAGAAGACGCAGCAATCGGTGGGTGTTGGTGGGTGTACGATGTTGCGGAAGGTGACAGAAAATCGATCCAAAGCCGATAACAATCAACAACAGCTCACGGTTAGCTCACTACGGCTTCGCTCATTACGGAGTGAGAAGAACGTGCGGCGTGAGCAAACCGCTTTCCTCACTTCACACTCATCGCCTCACGCACACCGCTCGCTCAGTGTTTTGGATGGTTTCTGGTCGTGCTCGTACAGGCAGTGCGCTGTGTCTCTCTCTCTCTGTGTGTGTATGTGTGCTGTGGTCTCTTTGGCTCTGTGGCTTATCTCGCAACAATCTATTGCTCTGTGGGACGACCGGTATCGGACCGGCATTAATATTGTACGTATCGGCAAGTAAATTGTATTTTACGTGCTGCGCTCCCTTGTGGAGTGTGCTGTGTAAGGTGGCTGGGTAACGGCACGGTGGACAAGCAGCATTGTGAATAATGCTGTGGCGAATGTAGAGATGAATGCGCACCAAGTGAACAAACAACATTGATACAATGCGGTTGACCATATTGGATGCGAACCACACGCGTTTAAAATATTCACCGGATGGCATTCGTAGTGTATTTTGTTGTGCATTGTAGCTGTTCGTTTCATGCCCATAGTGGTAACTTGATTTACAACATGTTCAAGTGTGCTTTTTTTTGTTTCGTTAAACGATTCTACCAATTGTCAATTATTAATATCCATCTTTGCTCATTTTAGATTAATAATTATAAACACAATCATCTGATAACGAGATATCTCACAATCTCACAGTATTCTCACTATGATCTTTCTGCGTGAGATGGATGAGTAGTTAAAGTGAGAACCGCATCACCGCTCACTATGATTGAAAATCGATGTGATCGTTCAATTTAAATATTTAAACGAATTAACCGAAAGCGGGTTGTTTGTTTGTAGCACAATTTTCTTGTGATTATGCACCAATTGATAAGAAAAAGTTTGTTACCGTACAAAGTGAAAACGTAATTTTGTTAGCCGGAAAGTGCATTCCTTCAGTGTTAAATAAATAACAAACTAGTGCACTGCTTATGTTCAGTTTGTTGCGTGTGAGTGTAGCATGTTTGTGCCGATAAAAATAAAAATAAATGTCACCCAATAAAAATACATCGCCAATGTGACGCGAATGTGTATGTGTGTGTGTTGTGTACCATTGTTTGTGGTTATATTCAACCAACTCCGGCCAGTAACATCAACAATCGAACGTGCGAAAACACCAGACAACAGACGACAGAAAAATCATCGACACCAACCCCCTTATTTTCTCTGCAAGGATCAACCACGTATCCTTGCTTGTCCAGGCATTCGAACGGGGAAGAGTAAAAACATAAAAAAATACACCCCTTCCAGTACGAGAGCCAAAAAAATGCTGCAATGATGCGCAAGCAAGGGAAATCAAATAAAAATCGTTTATAAAAAGCACACCAGCAACTCCAACGCAACCATTTGGGAGATGTGAAATATTTGGCCAATTGTGTGCGTGTGTTTGTGTGGGTTGCGAATTTTCATCTCTCCCGGTCCGAAACGCTGGACAACGGTAAACAATTCGTTCGACACCGAATGCTACTCGGCATGACGATCGAATGCCACGCAATTATGGCAACAGGCATGGGTAAGTAAAGGGACTGGGGTAGTACAGGGTATCAAAACATCGTTCGATTCGTGCGTGTCTCCGCTGGCGTCCACTGTTCAGCCAATATCCCTTTTTTATAGCTATATCTTGCTGCCATAGTGTTGGGCATAGTGTTTTTAGTGCAGGTTTATTGTTTCGCAATTTAGATATTTATTTACTTTTTGTTTATTTATGTTGCCGGTGGTATTTATGCGCTACTGTTAGTTTATGGGAGCTGTGGCCAACGATGCTCCTGTCGCGGGGTTTTATTTTCATTAATCCTCAATAGTTTTCGGTGTTTTTAACTTGCACGAGCTCTTAAAAAGGGAGGAAAACCCGTTTTTGCGCACCTCAGTTATGGAGCACATCCGTAAAAACCGGTAGAGAATTGGAAAACATAAAGACCACCATCACGCGTGGACCACTTATTAGCGTTGTACTGTTTTTGTTGGTCAGGTTCGCCGGTAGGACACGTACATATTTTATCCCCAGCTCGAATACAAACTCGAGCGACCAGCACAGTGTGTATTTTTATAACTAAATTGTCACTATTATGTTTTCACCCGGGCTTTATGCGCTCGTGGACGTTTGACGCTTGATGATAAATAAAAATTTATGTTCTACGGGTTCGATGGCTCGGTTGGGAAGCACGCAGAGTTCCCCAAAATAAATCAGCGAAATGGAGAAATAAAAGTGTAAAAAGTTTTGTGGCGTACGTGTGCCAAACTATTCTGCCAGTACAGCTTACTTCCTTTTAATAAATCCTGTCCAAAGTGGATAGGTGCTTTTTGCAACCTCAAATGTTCGGTACAGTACAGCACAGCTTGCCATGGATGAAAACATTTCCAAACAAAACAGCAGCAAAGAATTCCATTTCCAGGCGGGTATTCTTCTGTCCCGCATGGCAGGGGTTGCACTTCATCGGCATCCAAACAAGAGAGGGCCGCCTCTATCGGTGGCTTTTAATCAGCAGCCAGGCTCTCTGTTTTCGGGCCGGGAATATAATTCAATTCCTTCGGATGCGCGTTATCGCGCACCCATCCGCTTTGATACCGAGGCGCGATAACGAACCAGAGCACACTGCTAACGGATAAGGAAACTTGCCGAAGCTTCCATATCGGTGTAATTCGGTGCGCTTTAAATAGGCTAAGTGGGTTTGGCCTGATGCTATCTTATCGGATGTCGTCGCCGACAGGGTGGGGAAGTGTGCTCGCTGGTGAGACATGTCAGCAGCACCGTGTGTCCCTCCGACCAGGACTTCCAGGCTGGTAGAATTTATTTAATTTCCTATTAAGCAATCGATAAGTGAGTGTTTGTGGACTGAGGGAAATTTAATTAATTCTAGTTCTCACACTAGTGGCAAGAATGGGTTCCAACAGGAGCACACCAACAAACCACGCAACGATGCCGAACTGTTCTAAAGAAACATAAGCTTATCGTTGGTTAGTCATGCGCCGACCTACCAGCTCCAGTGCCAAGTATATTTCAAGCAAATGGAAATGACTTCATTCCGTACTCCGACATACGAATGCAGATGGTTTTCGTTCGCTTATCGGGTTTGAAAGCCTCGATAGTATACTCGCTTGTGACAGTTAGTAGAACGTTAATGTACGCGCAAGTTTTGCCGATAACAAGCGGCTTTAGAACACGTTGCGCGCGCTCTGTGTTTACTTCCATTAGCGATTGTTTTAGCTGCGGGCAACTATGGCTAAAGCAAGCAAAATACGGTTCATCACGTGATAAACAATATTTTGCTATTTTGTGTACCAAACAATTAATACGCACAAAAGATTATGTCTGTGTGTGTGTTGTGGAAAGCAATTCGGCACACCGAGCTCATACCTTGGTTACCGACTCTTAGCAAAAAAACAAAAAATCCTCTGCCAAGCCAAAACATTAAAGAAACGGATTAAAATTATTTATAAACATAAAACCGCGTACGGTTCGGCGCAAAGCAGCCAAAGCACGATACGGTGCGATATTTCCTCGTTCGTGATTTTTCACCCGATCGCGTGCACGGGTTGATAAGAATTTTCCGCCCCTTTTCCTTCTGGTGTCCCCCGGGGGAAGCAAAACCAAAGGGTGTGATAGCGATCGCTTCCCATTGCCATTGGCACTTGGTTTAGGCGTTTTTGTTTTTTATTTTTCTTTCGCTCCATCTTTTACACCCGGACAGAAAAGAAATGCAAAATAAAAGCATTTTCTGTGCGCAAAGGAAAGCATTTCCCACCCGTTTTCAAACAACCCCCTCTTGTGCAAGGATAAACAGCGATATCAATGGCCATAAAAAGTGAATTAAGGTCCTGTCGAATCACTCGCGATTTTTCCTCCCCGTTCTCATTTATTCCATTTGTGATGCCGTTTTTCCAACGGTTAATCGTCATAATCGCACAAACGAATGAGCGTGTGTGTGGGTATGTGTGTCATGTGGTTGGGTGTACGGTTTTGTTTCCGCCCGGGAAAGTAGCGGGGGTTTGGTGAGTGTTTTCCATGTGATAATCATGTGTTTAATTATAATTGCTAGCGGGCTGTTTGCGAAATTTGCATGCTAACTTTCTTATACTTGTCGTGCCGTTCCTTTTGTGGCTTCTGGAACGTCTGGGCACGAATAAGCTACCACATACCGGGTGGTAAAAGGATTGCAAAGGGAAGCAGTTTTTTTTTATCGCACACGCGGTACCATTTTAATCAGCCTGGCAGAGCAGCGTGCATGCGAGTGTGCGTATGTCGTTATACTGCTGCTGCACGGCACGGGTTTGAAGGATCTCGGTGTTGATTTTGTAACTTCCCTTCTGCGAAGCCCCGTCCCCAGGAGTTGTTTTACCCTATACCCATCGTACCGGGCACAGCAAATGGAAAAGTATGGAAAATGGGTACCGGTGCTTTATCGTGAGTGCGTGGTACGATGGAGCCGTTTGGTGCCATTTTTCCTTTGCGAGATAAGATTTAAATTATATTGTTTTTTTTTGTTTTCGCTTTCTTTACACCAGCGCACGATCTCCTTCCATTTAGCAGCCTTGTTGCTTACCATTTTCTTATCACGCACCATGTGTCTCCTTTTCCTGTTTTTTCTTCCCTTCTCATTTCTTTGCGAAACTTTCCCGGTGATTGTTTCATTCACGCATGTATCATGAAACGGGGCGCTTTTCCTTTCCGCAAGGATACGAATCTGGGCAATGAAATGAAAAAGAAACAAAGCACACCACTCTGCATCCGCCAATTTTACCTTTTGTTTTTCTTTCCATCTACGAGGCAACAGGATACGGAATCGGATTCGATCAAGCACCAACGCCAACCAACACCATCAGGATATGGATGCGAGAAATGCGGCAATTACTATCGCAAGTCCATAAACCTTATCCGTGTGCGCTCGGGTCAGCATGCCCGCCATCGGGAAAGGGGTGTCGGCGTTTGTGTATGCCCAGCCAACCAACCACCAACAACAAACCGGGGGTAGAAGAATTTTAAATGGAACTCATAAATCGAGACGCGCGGCTCTACAGCAATGGTGGCGTATCGTAGATTTTTGTGTTTGTGTTTTTTTTTTCTTCTACCACACCGTTGGATGAAGAGAAGCCTTGGTGGGGGAATTAACAAAATAAAAAAAAAAGTAAATGAACGTTGGCAAACTACCCTTACCACACAGTGGACGAGTTTTTAAATGTGTTTAAAGAAAGGCTGTAATGAGTCGGTGCCACTAATGACGGACGCTGGTGCTGGAACGATTTTACCTTTTCCGGTAAAAGATTTTGTATTTAACAACAGCAATGAGATTTAATTATTCCCTATTAGAATAAATAGATAAGTTTCATAAATATGTGACTGAATAATTGCTGCTTAATTTTTTTTATTATAAACTTAAATGATTTTTCCTTGCCGTCTTTTAAGCGAAATGTGTGTGTTTGTTTTATTAGACTTAAATTTCATTTGTTTTTGGTACTAAAATGTGTGCAACACGGAAAGTTAAATGTCCAATGTTCTCATTTTTTCATTTCGCACTACCACTTCCCACAATGATTGTCCATCACCGCCATCATTCAAAATAATATCAGATTAATGGGTGCCA
Source organism: Anopheles maculatus (assembly GCA_002091835.1). Taxonomy (NCBI): domain Eukaryota; kingdom Metazoa; phylum Arthropoda; class Insecta; order Diptera; family Culicidae; genus Anopheles; species Anopheles maculatus. The sequence goes on along the minus strand of KZ061675.1, from coordinate 62,586 downwards.
CGGGGGGTTAAAAAAAACAGGAGGTACGAGAGAACCCGGCAGCAACCAAATGGCCCGCCAGCTATCGCACGCGCATACCGTTACGATAAGATAAAGGTTTATGTTGTTTTTCTTTTCTGTTTTGTTTTGTATTTGCATCCTTTTCCATACGCTTTCTTCAAACTTTACTGCTACGGGAGTGTATCCCTACGTCATGCCCGGAAGCAGAAGTTGAGGAAGGGTGGTACAGGGTAAGTGATCACCACCGACGCATCACCATCGCGGAAAGGATACTGTTTGAGCTGGCCAAACAGTCGCAACAAAAAATTATCGCTGGTTATTTCGTGCCCTGCGACCATGTTGTATGATGCGTCCTTATTCGTTGTATCATTTCACATAAATTTAATGTGAGAAAAAAGTTCAAATATTCCCCCATTTGTTGTACCGACATTTCTTCCCACACTTTTCGTTAGTGATTGGTGGTTGCGATTTATTCCGTTGATTTTTCCCATACACAATACGCATGATGAAACTGGTAAAACTATTTGCGCATAGTAGCGCCATCTATTGATCGTCACCGGGTACTAGCGCGGGAGTTGGGCTCATAAAGATTGGCGGGAAATTTTAAAAGGTGTGTTTTGCTTTTGCGGTTGCGATGAACTTTTATGGAAAATTTGAAAATAAATCATACATAAATACTACATGTCTAAGGAGATATCTAAGAAAAGCACTCAGCGTACACACTAATTTATATAATTTGAAAAAAAAATCTAATAATTATCTTTTCTCTTTATTTTCAGGTAAGTCACGAACAACCATTCCTTCAGCGCGACACATTATCGGCAAGTTTAATTATGTTATCAAATACTTGCATTACACACTCCCAAAAAGTGTCCTCCTAAATCATTTAATGCTCCCTAAACTAGGTATTCAAACCAAAACAATCACCATATTTTATTTGTCAACTTACTTTGTCGTGGCATTTATCTGCACAACAACACTTGCCACTAGCACTAGCACTGTTGTTGGTGGTTCTCCTCAACCCCATTTAATCGGGACCAATTGAATCTACTTACGGACGGACGGGGACAATCATTCGCCAAGTGCATCTAAACTATCGCCTTATCTCTACGCTTCACCTGCTCTCAAAACCCGCATTCCGATTCGCCGCGCACACCGCGCGCGACCAGCGGGAAGGGCTTTGTTTAGTGTTCTATAGTGCGCTGCACTTATCATGAACGCTTTATCATTTCGTTCGTGGTGGTGGCGTGTATGTAAAACAGGCACTGTAGTGACTTTTTTTTTCGCCCATTTTTTTTCGTACGTGGTCTAGGGTTGAACTGAGTTTCAGCTTTTATTGCTTCACTTATTTTGCATTCCCTTCACCGGTGGTGTACCCTTCTCTGGTGTTTTTTTTTCTGTTTGTTTGTTTCGTTTTTTTCCTTTGCCTTCTTTCGGGCTACCACGCGCTTATCACGTGGGAAGCTAGTCAAACGCGAAGGCACTTCGTAAAATAGTGCTTCCCTCGCCTCGCCTTTCCGTATTTGAATAGTAGTTTGTATTATTATGTTTTATTTTTCGTGCCCATTTTTTTTTCTCGTGCACAAGCGTACGCCTGTTTTTGTAACGACTTGCACACTATCGCTCCCACAAAACCCCATTTTAAATATGCGAAAAAATATAACCTCCGAAAACAAAACAAAAAAAACGCTCTCTGTGCTGATCGCTTTTATAATACGTACGTATCGCAAATGCGTGGACCCGACGCTCCGTTCCGCAGTCAGTCTGTTCAGCCAAACACAGGCGAACATCGACTTCAACAGCAAATGGAGAGGAATAAATTTTAAAATGATAATAATGCCACCTTACCGTCCCTGGTGGGCTCGGGCAAATGTGGACGTAAATAATTTTTTAAATAAAACACAAACATGTTGCGCGGCGAAACCGCAACAGGAAAATACTGATCGGTTCGTGCGTTTTTTGGGCATTTTTTTCCTGTGCTGTAAAGGGAAACAAAAAGCAAGTGCTGAAACGGCAAAAAAAACTGCAGCAAAAAATTGCTGTTTAAAGCGCAAGTATTTAAAGGGGCAGATTACAAAAAAATATTTGCTGTTTTTGGCGTATTTGTTTGAGTTTTTTTTCCACAAAGGCTACTCCAAATTTTGCAACAAGTTTGCTGTTATAGTTTAAGCTATAACATAATTCTTTATGTTACTCTTTTCACTCAATTCTACTATTTTCTTTTTCATATTTTCAACTAGTTATCTTCGCAGCCATTAATGCAATGGAGGCGCCTGGTGTCGCACGGTACGATCGATCTTTGGTCGCGCACCGTTTGCTGATCCGGGTCTCGTGCTAGAATTATTGCAAACTCGCTGCTCAAACGTACGTGACGCTAGAATTGCCCGAAGAAAATGGTTGGGCACAGATTAAACGGTCGAGTTCATTACGAACTGCTGGCCTGGGCTTTTGGACCGTGTGTACACCTTTACCATTTTTCCCCTATTTTTGTTTGTTTTTTAAAACAAGCGTGACTTCCTTTCCATTCCTACGATGGTACTGTAATCTACACCTAGATTGAGACTAATAGAACCAACAGCGAAAAAATTTCCCAACAAAAAAAAATTGTTCAAAATTTAAGTAAGTACGTGCCGGCAAGCGTGCACCGTTTTGCTTCGTTTTCTACTGGTTGTTGGGTTTGCCGAGTTGTTTTTTTTTTCTCTTCTTCTCGTTTTATAAGCAAAAGGCGCACGATAGTTTGGCCAGTTTGGTTGGTAAGATAAGCACCAGCGCGGTGCGGTGGCTCGGATCCGTGCTGCCGTGTACATCGGAATACAGTAACAAACAAAAAAGATATTTTTTAAACCGTCCGCTATCCTGAACATCAAGCTTTAAACGAGGCTGGAAACGCAATAGTTCTAGTAACAGGGAAGGAAAGGAGTGTGGAGAACTTTTTTTTTATTAAACGGTACACAGTTCCCACGCTTCTCTCGCCGCCGCACTCTTCACCGAAGTGCATTTTTTGTATCGCTCGCGCGATGCAGTACAGTTCTTGTTTGTCCATTGCTTTTTTTTTTCGCGTGTCTATGCATTTTCCTAGGTTGCCCTTGGGTTTTTTAGTATAATTATTTTGGACCACTTTGCTACCTTCCTGCCATTCTACACCTTGGCTGTTTCTCCATCTCACTGCCATCTCTTTTCTAGGACGAAAGCGGGAGAAAGAGAGTCCTGCTTTAAGTCTTGCTGTAACTTTTTTTCCGCTGTTTCGTTGATCCAACCGTTAAGCAAAATGCAGTCTGGCACACTGCTACTGGAAAGGAGTGTGGAGAACTTTTTTTTTATTAAACGGTACAAAGTTCCCACGCTTCTCTCGCCGCCTCACTCTTCACCGAAGTGCATTTTCGGTATCGCTCGCGCGATGCAGTACAGTTCTTGTTTGTCCATTGCTTTTTTTTTCGCGAGTCTATGCATTTTCCTAGGTTGCCCTTGGGTTTTTTAGTATAATTATTTTGGACCACTTTGCTACCTTCCTGCCATTCTACACCTTGGCTGTTTCTCCATCTCATTGCCATCTCTTTTCTAGGACGAAAGCGGGAGAAAGAGAGTCCTGCTTTAAGTCTTGCTGTAACTTTTTTTCCGCTGTTTCGTTGATCCAACCGTTAAGCAAAATGCAGTCTGGCACACTGCTACTTTGCTGATAAAACTGCAAACTCCCATCATTTTACTTCACGAACCAACGAACAAGCGACAAACAAACAAACAAACATGAACACCGGCACGGCATCACAGGGAAAGCACTGCATTTCTTTATCGTACACACGTTTTTCGAAGCTCAGTTTGCCGATTCACGGTTGTTGGCTGACGTTGGTGAGGATGAAACTGTTCCCAAATCAACCGGAATCCGGCCACACCTTCCGGTTGTTATATTTTATTTCGGTTCTGTTCCTTATCGGACCGTTTGTTGATTTCCAAACAGTCTCACGCAGATCACGTAATGGTTCTAAGAGATAATCAGGCAAAGGACAAGGAAAACTACCCGCTTGTAAACGCAACCTTGCTCTATTGCTCTATTGGGCTTCTACCGGTATGTGAATGGGGTTTTTTGGTTGTTTTTCATGCATTCCTATGAGCTAGGCGTTTCATCACCATCATCACAATTATATATGCAACATGGGGGTATACCTTCTCGCTACACGATTCCCAGCCCACCCCAAAAGCAGGTTGTATAATCTGTTGTTGTTATCAGTGCAGCTGGTTCTCTGTCTGCGTTCCTTATCGTGTAACGGAAACGATTTTAGAATGGCTTTTCTCTCTACCCAAATAAATGTCTCCTTGATGGTGAAAGAAGGAATGCATTTATTTTCATTACTTTACGAGTGTTAATTTTATCGGTAGTTTCAAGCTATTTGTTACCATTTTTTTTCACCTCGGCTACATTACACCTTGCTGCTCCCTTTTCATTATGATCAATCATGATGCCCATTGAAGGATTTCACGCTACCCGTACAGCCACATCCACACAGCAACTGATAATACACTCGAAAACCGTATCGCTTGATAATCAGTTCACCATCACTAGAATGTTCCCTCTTTGCCAGTAGCGCGATAACGCGTTGTTTCGATACGTTCGCCATGTCCCTATCTCACCTGCCCTATCGAAGCGAGTCTCCGATAACGAGAGTAAACCGTAGCAGTTGGCCGATGTGACCGAACCAGCAAAACTATGGAAGTGGACCAGCGTGAAGATGTTGGCTTATCTGTGGCACGACAGGGAGAATAGATGAAATTGATCTTCAAACTGATAACAGAAACCATAGATATCGCTACCTGCGCTGTCTTCTGGTAGGCTCACGCTTATCAATTAGCTGCGCCGTACGGGCGATGTTGATCGTTCATGCATGTGAAACAAATCGATCATTTTTGGAGACGATTGTTGATAGGCACAGGATAAGAGCGCGTGTAAAGGCTTAGATAGCACTAGAGCTCTACAACTGATATGCGTTTTGATTGACTGTGTTGTATCCTTAAACGCATCTTGCTGTACGTTCCCGCAGCAAGAACACCATTCATACACATTATGAATGCCACATACAACCTGCAAATGAAGTTCCAACGTACGAAAGGTACGTAAATGCATCACATGCATAAATATGCATATCGTACCGAATGCATGTTTTGTCGCGACCTCTCCTTTTCTCCCTTTCGGTCTCTCTCGCACTTCACTCCACGGGACGCTAAAACACACGCCAGATGCATATTGCACACCAGCGTAGATAACAATCGACCCCTGGACGATGAATCCCGCCTAGTATCCAGAGCGAGAATCTTGCAACCGGCCCCGATGCAACAACGGCATCAATCTCCGGCATTTCCGTCCGGCACGAGGCCGCGATACGATAACGCACCGGTTTTACATCCACGCGACCATTCGCCTACAGTTGGGTTGCTTGTTTTTTGGGGGGAAAGTAGCCATTCGGAGAGAAAAGCGGGCGTTCTGGGCTACATCGGCCAAGGGGACACTTTGCGCGCGACATCCATCGTGACACTTTGAAGCTCCCAGTATCAAGATTACATTTTGTGCGTTGTTGTTTTGCAGCGTACTACCACACTGGACGATCACAAATTTGCCATCGGTTCTCTCGGTACTCCCGGGCCGTCCCGGTCCGGAGCCTGAAGCTCGTCGTACAATGTCACAGCGTAATAGAAGCAGCAGTAGCAGCAGTAGCAGTTGTAGTAGTTGCGCCGCTTATCGTAAGGTTTCATTTCCGGATATGAAGTTTTATCTTTCGCTCTCGTACTGTTTATGTGCGCTGTTCGCGTGAGTGCAGCTGGTTCTCTGTCTGCGTTCCTTATCGTGTAACGGAAACGATTTTAGAATGGCTTTTCTCTCTACCCAAATAAATGTCTCCTTGATGGTGAAAGAAGGAATGCATTTATTTTCATTACTTTACGAGTGTTAATTTTATCGGTAGTTTCAAGGCTATTTGTTACCATTTTTTTCACCTCGGCTACATTACACCTTGCTGCTCCCTTTTCATTATGATCAATCATGATGCCCATTGAAGGATTTCACGCTACCCGTACAGCCACATCCACACAGCAACTGATAATACACTCGAAAACCGTATCGCTTGATAATCAGTTCACCATCACTAGAATGTTCCCTCTTTGCCAGTAGCGCGATAACGCGTTGTTTCGATACGTTCGCCATGTCCCTATCTCACCTGCCCTATCGAAGCGAGTCTCCGATAACGAGAGTAAACCGTAGCAGTTGGCCGATGTGACCGAACCAGCAAAACTATGGAAGTGGACCAGCGTGAAGATGTTGGCTTATCTGTGGCACGACAGGGAGAATAGATGAAATTGATCTTCAAACTGATAACAGAAACCATAGATATCGCTACCTGCGCTGTCTTCTGGTAGGCTCACGCTTATCAATTAGCTGCGCCGTACGGGCGATGTTGATCGTTCATGCATGTGAAACAAATCGATCATTTTTGGAGACGATTGTTGATAGGCACAGGATAAGAGCGCGTGTAAAGGCTTAGATAGCACTAGAGCTCTACAACTGATATGCGTTTTGATTGACTGTGTTGTATCCTTAAACGCATCTTGCTGTACGTTCCCGCAGCAAGAACACCATTCATACACATTATGAATGCCACATACAACCTGCAAATGAAGTTCCAACGTACGAAAGGTACGTAAATGCATCACATGCATAAATATGCATATCGTACCGAATGCATGTTTTGTCGCGACCTCTCCTTTTCTCCCTTTCGGTCTCTCTCGCACTTCACTCCACGGGACGCTAAAACACACGCCAGATGCATATTGCACACCAGCGTAGATAACAATCGACCCCGGGACGATGAATCCCGCCTAGTATCCAGAGCGAGAATCTTGCAACCGGCCCCGATGCAACAACGGCATCAATCTCCGGCATTTCCGTCCGGCACGAGGCCGCGATACGATAACGCACCGGTTTTACATCCACGCGACCATTCGCCTACAGTTGGGTTGCTTGTTTTTTGGGGGGAAAGTAGCCATTCGGAGAGAAAAGCGGGCGTTCTGGGCTACATCGGCCAAGGGGACACTTTGCGCGCGACATCCATCGTGACACTTTGAAGCTCCCAGTATCAAGATTACATTTTGTGCGTTGTTGTTTTGCAGCGTACTACCACACTGGACGATCACAAATTTGCCATCGGTTCTCTCGGTACTCCCGGGCCGTCCCGGTCCGGAGCCTGAAGCTCGTCGTACAATGTCACAGCGTAATAGAAGCAGCAGTAGCAGCAGTAGCAGTTGTAGTAGTTGCGCCGCTTATCGTAAGGTTTCATTTCCGGATATGAAGTTTTATCTTTCGCTCTCGTACTGTTTATGTGCGCTGTTCGCGTGATACGCGGATCCCGTACATCGTTTGTCTTCACCGAGCAACGGTTGCAATTCAAGCTGTTCCTTGAAGCTGGACCCAGTCCCGATCCCATCAAGTTTCTCCTTTATTGGGACAAATGTAGCGCCAAGCGTACAATTCCACGTTCTCTACATCAAAACTCGGTCATGTACTGGTCGGTGGCTCGTTCTTACCCTGGTTACGTGTGCACCATTTGGAGAGCATTGCATCCATATAGAGTTGGAGATGAATAAGAACAACGGGGTGGAGTGAACATTGTCGATAAGCGCCGGATAGCATTCTGACAGATGAATTTGAATTCAGAATACACGGGCCGAGACGAGCATAAGTCAACGTTATAGTTGAATAGTTGAACACATCTTTCCTAATTTGATCCACCCAGGAAGCCTTTGCATAACTTTACGTGCGAACATATTAACTTAAATACATAAAATTATTATACTCTTATAGCAAGCAATATCGTCGGTTAATCAACCAAAGAGCATACAATCATTCATCAACTTTCAATCGTTAATGACAGTTTCAGACCCTCCATACATTGACCATGTGATTGGAGTATTGTTCAATTTGAATGGCTCCAACATCATTAGTTCCCTCAGAGTTCTTGCTTCCGTTCTCGGACTCGAATCTATTCCGCATTCGTTGCAGTAACGGACCGCAACGTTCCCTGGAAGCAAGGCAAGGTTCGGCTCCGTACGCGGCTGTGTCTTATCTAGTTGCTCCAATCTTTCGTGTCGCTTATCTGGACCGGCCTCTGCTTGAGTGTGTTGCCTTGCCGGGAAATAAGATTTGAGCATTGGTCTCGCCGGAACACCCAGCCTTGACTCATGCAAGACAGGCGGAGAGACAATGGGCGGGGACGGGAGGTGAAGAGAAAAGACTGTTAATAACGTTCCATGTTTGACTAGCGATAAAGTTATGATGAATATTTTTCGCTTATCTTCGATATCGCGCCAGTTGACTTGAGCTGGACGGGCCCGTCGATTGAGCGGTAGGCAGAACAGGGACGCACGGCACGGAAGTAAGGTGTTCGCGTCCGGTTTCTTTTCTTGTCTCCGCTGCTGCTGCTGCTTCGCCCAGTGTGTGCGCTTTTCGGGTATCACCTTTTAGTGCCTTATCTAGTGTCCGCCGATGGGTGCTGGGCGGTTGGTGCTACCTTTGCGATTGGATTCGTCTCTTCTCGTGCGCACGTTTCTCGCGGTGCTCATAGAAGGAGCGCCCCGGGGTGTAGATATAGACCTCCGATAGTGAAGTACATTTACATACCGGAGTGTAGGACACGGGAGAAGTGAAGGAGGTGGTGACCTGCCTAGTGGATAGAAATCCAATGGGCCAATGTGGTACTGATAAGACTCGCCCATGCGTTTCGTATTGGCATTGGCGTTTAATGAAGACGTTTGGACGATAGGTTTGCGATCACCTTCGGCCGGTGACCACCGCACCGAAGCAACCGTGTCCATTCGGTGTCTAAGAATATTGATGGGAAAGCCACAGGGATTGGTGCAGGGCTGAGGTGTCCAAATATAGCTTCATACCCATATCTCTAGCGCTCTTGTTATCGGACGAGCGGATCTAGCGTGTTAGGGGTACAACTCTGACTCTGGCCCTTCAAATCAACAAACCAATCTGCACCCATGTGCTCTCTTCCCCGTCGTACAACCACAGCTCGAGGATGGCTCTTTTCTTATCTTCGCGCAATTCGATTATATCTCAATCCGGGCGGTTGTAGAGGAAGGTCTCTCACAAGATGTCCATGCCCCGGGTCGTCTGTCGCTGTAGTGCTTGCGATATGCGGTGTAAATGGTTCCCGGGTGGTGCCCGAACTCAGTCGCCGAGTGACTCGCGCCGCGATAACAACGCACTGCCCGCTTGTGACAACGACGCTTTTCAGTACGCTCAATCAGTGAATGGTTTGCATTTCTCGGGAATATCTTTCGGTGTGCTTTCTGAGTTTTGTGTATTTTATTAATGGTGTATACTTTAATGAAGTGAGATTTATGGTATGTGATAATTTAAATGAGCTTTAAAATAATGCGAGATATTTACGCTGTCGATGAATCCAATCTTCAGCGTTAAGTGAATGGCGTTTCAGTAAATGAGTGATTTCAAGTGTGAAAGTTCTACCGTAATACCGTGAATGATCGCATATGAACGTGTATCCAATCTATCACCATAACCACCACCGACCAGTGATCGACAGCTGCCAAATGCATCCCAAGCTGTATGAGCTGTTACGCTCGCGAAGCACGAGGATCATGTTGGGTAAGTGCTTTAGATTGCTCTAGAGATCGAGATACCGTATGAAGAGGATTCGCTTATCAATGGCCTTGATAGCGCGTCTCGTGCATCGTTATCAAAAGACTCACCTATTACAGAAGGCAGGAGATTTCCGAACGTAAAACAATTGGTATCTTGGCTGAGATTTTCTCTCAAGATTTCAATGGGCATTATCATCAATTTTATAACAAGTCCTCTCCCTCGCCCTCTCTCTATCACTCTTGGCATGCTCTGCATTGAAAGTGACAGCATTTATCTTTGTTAGGTGGGGAAGGATTGAGAGTAAACTGGAATGCATCAACATTACATTCTGCAAATACTAACAGCACATGCAAAAGCTTGGTTGGAAAATACTCTCTCCAATCAGCTTATCGTCTTCCCTACTTGCGGTATCATCATACGCGCTCTGTTGATGTTTTCTGCAGTCACTATTTTCTTTTGCGGAAAGCATTCAATCTTGACACTTATCTCATAGTTATCTCTTTTTTTTGCTTTCGTTTCGTTGCATCTCTCTTTTCCCAAAGCACACGGTACCTTCCAGTTCGTCGTTTTGTGAAGTATAAATTTCCATTTCGTTATCTGCACTACCGGATTGGTGACGTTCTGTCAACCCGGGTAGGTTACAGCACAATCCTTCTAAATCGTTGAGATGAAGCTCTTGTGATGCCACTGTAGTATCAGTGTCTGACAGAACGGTAGCTTCCCGGCGAAGAGTTAATGCACCCCAACCAACCAACCAACCAACCATCTTCAGACATTCATCTCTTAATATTGGTTGCTTTTTTTCTCTACTTGAGCTACAGACACCCGTCGCTATCGCTTTCATCCACCTGTTTGCGCCTTTACATCACAGCGTACGCTATCGCACGGTGACAGATAGCTAGTTATTTTCACCTTATTTTCAACCACTCCACTGCACACTGCACTGCAATGCAAATAAAAACTGGCTCCGCTTGTGTACCGAACATTCATTGTACGAAGACCTTGGACACGATATTCTATTGCGTCCGGTGTAGTGGATTCTATTTGCAAAGGACACCATTATCCAACGTCTGCTTGCTTTTCGTCTATTCGTGCCGGTGGCCCACCGGTCTATCCAGCGGCTAGATGGTGCATCCGCTCTCGGGGTATCACAATTCTTGTGCCCGGTGCGACGAAATGTCTGCGATAAAAGTCCCGAGATAAATCTCACTATCTTTGGCAAACGTACCAGCATTACTTTTGCCCCATTCGCCTGCGAAGGCGTGCTGCTCTCGGGACCGCTGGACAAATACTGTCCACAGACACATACCTTGTTTTCACACCTTTGCATCACATGTAATCTATGACGCCACACAAGATATAATACATTCCAAGTTCAGTATTTCCTTAAAAACGCTTCTTCAGTTCCAACAACTAATTCATGCAATGATTGTGAAGTAACTATTTTAATACGATGATAAGAAGACAGGCGCAAAAAAAATGTTTCCGAGTCGTTGTGGAAAATCCTTTTGACCGATAACACACCCCCGTTGCTCGCCCGGTGGCGCACGCTTCCCAATGCCCCACAGCCGCAAGCAAATAAGGTACACACGTTTTACAAGCTTCATACTACTACACTGGCCATCGGCATCGACATCTGCCGGATCTTATCTGATCTTATCTGTAACAAACGTTCTGTGGCGAAGTTTTGATAACAGCCCATCGACATGGTTTCATGGTTCGTGCTCACCGGAAGACATTCATCTTTGTACCGTTGTCTGAGCGTTGACACGCGTTTTACAAGTGTAAATAGACCTTTCATGTGTGCGTTTAGCGTGTGATACAAGCTTTTTGTACCAATCTTAGCAGGAGTATACGTTTAATTTAATTTAAGGATTTTATGGCTAACCAATCCCTGAAGCCAGTTATGCTTGTCGTTTTCATACTTCTAATACTGATGCCTAGCTGTGCTCAGGTTCGATCAACTAAATGGTTGATTCCAGTTTATAATTACCTCGTCATCGATTGTTCAAGCGACCAATCATGAATCACCATGTCGTCATTCGGTGACAATGTAGCGTCGATGGCTGGACGTCGCGAGTTGAAATGAAGTTTTCTGGAGCATACAAAAGGAGTCGTTGCTAGGCTGTGTTGTATCGTTCAAAGGAAGGTGCCTCCTTACAGTCTTTGATCTTGACCGAGTCTCAAATAGCCCTTTATGTTCTAGTTGATATAGCTTTCTTTCGTTTCGTATCACTGAACCGTCACCAATCCCTGAAGCCAGTTATGCTTGTCGTTTTCATACTTCTAATACTGATGCCTAGCTGTGCTCAGGTTCGATCAACTAAATGGTTGATTCCAGTTTATAATTACCTCGTCATCGATTGTTCAAGCGACCAATCATGAATCACCATGTCGTCATTCGGTGACAATGTAGCGTCAATTGCTGGACGTCGCGAGTTGAAATGAAGTTTTCTGGAGCAAACAAAAGGAGTCGTGATACGGCCAGGCCGTTCTAATTAAATTAGAAAAAAAAAAAAGGAGTCGTTGCTAGGATGTGTTGTATCGTTCAAAGGAAGCTGCCTCCTTACAGTCTTTGATCTTGACCGAGTTTCTTTCGTTTCGTATCACTGAACCGTCCAAATCCTTTTGGCGACGCTAGTGCCATCTGTCGGGGCGGCCCGGTGGTGATTACGGTAGCGGCGCCGGTCTTCACACGGCAGGACCGGGGTTCGAGTCCCGGCGGACAGACTGCGGCCTCCCCGTACGCAGGACAGACTATCCAGCTACGAGTATAACTAAGTCACAGAGAGCTAACAATTGCTAGCAGGCCAACACCTACAGAGGTTGTAGTGCCAGAGAAGAAAAAGAAGTGCCATCTGTCGTGTATTTAAAGCGAGAGATTAGAGAAATATGGACAATTATACCTTACATCAGTGTTGTCAACTTCATTTTGGCTCGCAGGTCGATTTATTTTTGTGAAAACTTCTCAGGCAGCATGAGAAAATGTCGAATGTGCTTTCTGGTCTTGATGCCATATACTTACATACTTATCAGGCGCTACAACCGCTTCGCGGTCTAGCGCCGTCGTCTGCCAATCCATTATCCCGGCCGTTCTGGCGGACGCATCAACGCCATCACTCCATCTCAGTTTGGGCCTACCACGCCTCCTCTGTCCATGTGGACGGCCTAAAAGGACTTTACGGGCTGGGTCGTCCGGTGTCATTCTCATGACATGACCAGCCCACCGGAGCCTGGCGAGCCTAATTCGCTGCACGATGATGAGTTTACCGTACAACTCGTAGAGCTCGTCATTGTAGCGGCTCCTCCATTGTCCTACCACACATACGGGGCCAAAAATCCTTCTGAGCATCTTCCTCTCGAACGCGGCTAAGAGGGTTTTTGATGCCTTATAGTCTACTGAAAATAATGAGTACATGTTATTTATATATGCGTCAAACCTAGATGCAAGTGGATCATATAAACATTTCTTCTAATTAACATTTGCTTACTCAACTCAAAGTTCTCGTTATTGTTTTGTAAATTACATTTGTATTGAAAAGCCTTGCGAGCAATATGTTTCTGTTCAAGACTATCGTTTTCCATCGTGACTTTTTTTTATTTTCCTTTTTACCCGACGTACCTAATTATCATATATTTTTTTGCCAACTCTTCAAATATCAAACAAAAAAAACTCTCTTTGTTTACTTGCATCAAGAAACTTTAGGTTGTGTTTTTATACTGGAATAGATCATTCCTCTGTATCCTTTGCAATTATACACTATATTGTTGCTCTTTTCAAATGGTTTTTGTTTTTGTTCACATATTCTACTTCGATTCTCTTCCCTACAAAACTATTGATTTATAACAAGCCTCAATACAACGAATTTGCCGCAATAGAGCATATCGAAATCAAACCACAGAAAAAAAAAACCCTAACCAAACCATCGTTCTTATCCCGTTCCTGTGGACAAATGATTTTTCAAATGAATGAATCTAGCTCAACACCTTAAGAGACTGTGCGAAACACAAAAAAGGGCGCCTTTTTCAGTCTAGCAACAACAAAAAACAAACAAACGAAGCGAACGACGAAGCTGTCGCATGTAACACAGCATCGCCGCAAAATCGAAAGGTGTGTGTGAGTGCGACATTTTTTTTTTCATTCTCCTTCCACCTTAGTCTGGTTGGGTGAGGAAACACCAGTCATACAACTGGTACAAGCGATAGAGAAACACAAAAAAACGCACCGGGAAAAATAACTTCACAAGGACACAGCGTAGATGTGGGATTAAACAAAAATCCCCCGTAGAAAGATGCGGAAAGCCGACCAAAAAAAAAACACCAACCGGCACGCCGCACACACATAAAAATGGCATCATTTAATCATTCCTTATCGCGTGTCCCCCGTGTGCCGGCGGGAGGCTGCACCATGTGGGTGGGGAAAATGCGCAACGGACTGCAGGGTGGAAATGGACGAAAGGGTGGAAATGGTACTCCGGGGATATGAGTTTAAGGCCGCGAAAGCGTCGAACCGGGAACAGGCCAAAAAGTGAGAGAGTTAAATATCACACACACACACAAATTCACACGTAAGCATAAAAAATGGTTCAACATCACACAGCCAGATACAACACGGGGGCACGTGCCCAGATGCTGTCCCCAGTGTTTCTGTGCTGCAGACCGACACTAGCTGCGATAACCGGTGCGCCGGTACGCTGCTTTTCCACAGTCCAGCCAGCCACCCTACCAAGCCGCCGCCCTCACTCCTACGCGATTCCTCAACACAGGTATAACACGCACGCCGAAGAAAAGCCGCGGAAATTTCCACTTTAAAGCGTCCTATCGCGTAGAAGAGGTTTTCGCGTGGCCAGGAAGAGAGAACGAACTATACTTCAACTATTATTTAATCCACTTCTCTGCAAACCTGAGTGCTACCTGGGCGCACCGGAACCGGAAGGAACTAAGGTAAAATCGACCGGATACAGGGACTTACCGAACGCGTGGGACACGAAGCAGACGAAAGTAAAAAAATGGAATCGTGCTGCTAACAAAAAAATGGTGCGATAAGAAACCGTTATATATAAAGTACTTCTTTTTTGCCATTTGGCTTTCGTTTCGGCTTTCATACGAGGCCGCCGCTTCGTTCCACTACTCAACTGTGGTCTGTCATCATCTTCCCGTTAGGAGGGCAGCTTAATCCGAGTATCCGCGAGAAGCGTTTGTGTTCGGTTCGGTGGAAGGATAAAGGCAAAGAAATCATCTGATGGCCGGCAAGACGGCTGGACACTCCACCGAGATGACCAGGAATGCTGGTGCCAATGAAGAAGAAAAAGCCTTTACTCTTAGCGTTTGCCTAGCTAAGGTGTTACGTTCAGTTCAAGTCAACGGTGACATTTTCAAGAGCTCACTACTATTGAACGTCACTAAAACGGTAAAGATTTCTGGAGGTTTTGTCAGTAAGGGTCTGGAGATGTTGTCGTTCTAAGTGGTCGTTCCAGCCTTATAGAAAAAGCATTAGTGAATCAAGTTGGGATAAGAAAACTAGAGTATGTAAATGTTTGCTACGTTTACTAACAATTTGTCTTTAACAAAATACATAAAACATCATACAAATTAAATAAGAGTTCTATACTTCAAATAGCGCCATCTACCGACAACTACCACCTTCTAGATTTTATCAGCGCCATCTGCTGTTTATGTATGGCATTACTCTATTTAAATCGAAAAAGAATGCCACTTTAGTGCACCTTTCTCGTGAAACATCACACGAGAAGCGTTAAAGCCGACCGACAAAATCCATATCAAATCGCCAGCACACCATCTCCGGCCAAATGGTAGACCGATGCTGCTGCTGCTGCTGCAAGGCGTGCGATAAGGAAAGCCGTAAGAAACTGACGACCGTAGCATTCATTGTACTTCCGTAAACTAACGGCCCACGGTGCTGCAACCGATAGTAGCGGTAGCAGTAGTATAAGGTAGCCGGTAGATAGGAATTTTCTTAGGAAAGGGAAGCCATTGCAAGTTTGCATCCAGGCAACACCCATAAACCTTCATAGCGAAGCAAATGCGCTACAAAATGGTGACACAGATAAGGGATGAAAGTTTTTCCTATAAAAATAGCGTTCCTTATCGTTGCCACATTTTGGCACGGCACGCCCGCTACTGTGCACTTTTCTCACTGCACTGCTCACCACCAGTGCCAAGGGATGCATTTGTTTCTTTCGTGCGCCACAGAAATATTCATACCGGAAGAAACAGAAAAAAGACTCCACGTTTTAAGGATGTTTCTTAAACGAAATAGCAAAAGAAAACTGAACGATGCATTTGTGCGATGGTGTCATTATCAGATTTGTATACTTAGACAGGTTGGCTAACAGTTAAGAGCATCGTGTACACATGTGGCTTTTTTAACTGGATAAGCACGAAAACGATAATGTCTCAATATCGTTATGCATTATGATACTGCATTTGGTACCGTATAAGAATGCTTTGAATCAATTTTATCGATTGTATAATCGCTGGATTTCTTATCTGCCTGCTACATGCTGTGTTTACGTTCTATTAAGTTAAATTGATATTTTTTTATACAAACGATCTATTTAGGGATTTCATGATCTTTCCATCTATCGTGACTATTTTTTTTATTTATAATTTCATAGTCATGTTCATGTTCATTTGCGTTAACATTCATGCAAAGTCAGTAGTATGTCTGATATTGCAAATAGTGCGTGTATAAAGAAGCGTCAATATTTTGCTTGCGAGAAAAAAAAAATAGTAAAATAAACGTTTTATGCAGGGTACGCCAATCCAAACGCGGGATTCGCTCGTATAGTGTGAACGAAAGTGAAGCAAACAAAGAGCAAAAACGCATTTCAAACTGCATCTCGCCAAACCAACCGCATGTGTTAATCGCACCATCCGCAAACACACGCGAAACCGGTAAACATTTGTGTTCTTCGATACAGGGCTGGCATACAGGGCGCACTTAAGCGGCGCATTGCTATTAATAAACTTATAAACTGGATTAAGCTTAATAGTACCTCCGCAAGGGTACCTTGTCGCACTATTTCGGAGACATCATTGTTTTGACCATTAAGTTGGAAATATTTTCCCTTGAAAACGTTTTGCACTATGATAGTGTTTTTGTTGCGTTTTTTTCTTTTTCCTAGTGAAAATATTACTTTTTTGCATCTAAAAACCAAAAATGTTAAACGATGTGGTGAATAAAAACTGAATTAAATGGATTTGCGATTTTTGAAGTTTCATGAGATGCATAGAAAACTCAACAGACGATACAGCATACCTGACGGCTTTTGACAATCCCCATATCTAGGGGGTGTTGCAGGCAACGTAGAGGCAAACGAGTTTCAAGGTGCTAAAGCCGTAAGCATAAAACGCTTGAGAATGCAGCGAATGGCCTTGAAGCGCACGGAGGAAACCTTCCAACAGTTGTAAAATGAATCTCTCTGAGAGATGTCTACATTTATGCCCCAAAAAGCCACAAAAAGAATCGACGATTATTCGGAAGTGTAATTGCCAAGTCTCTAAGCGGAAGTGGAGGATCTCAATTTTGCGATCGTTAGAAAAATTTATAAAATAAGTTAAAATAATTTGCAGAAAAAAACCCTTTTATAACACTCGATCAAACCAATGTTAAAGTTTAAAATTGTGAAGATGCCCAAACCAATAAAATAATTAGGTCGCTTTTTTTAATTTTACGACTGTTTATATTTTTCTTGTTTGACAAAAAGAAGAACTTGACAAACAAAAAGAAGAGTTTGACATGAATGACAAAAAGAATCTATATTTTGATTGATGAAATTATTTTTTGTTTCCCAAGATCTTCAACAAAATTTTATTTATAATACTTATCGCATGTTAACAACACATCCTAGATTAGGGGCACCTCACCAGTTAGAGCAAATGAAAGAAAAGCAGTGGTAGGAAGAGAGGAGAAGCGCACGAGGTGAAAAATGTGGAAAATTGGTGACCGCTAAGATAAAAATCTCGATGCGCCAAATACTAAGATAATAATTGATCATCTCGCACAAGGCAGGCGTTAAATGCATCACGCATTGTACCACAGCGATCTAGACCTGTGGTAGTGTTGCAAGCGCTAACGTATGGCGTCGATGATGCGCGTGTAGTGGTAACGTTTTGCACCGGCCGGCTATAGCCGCTACGCTACTCCGCCACGAGATGCTGGCAGTACGAGTTTTGATCTTGCAGCGATAGGATCGCGCGTCGTCAAGAAGTGAATGAGTTGACTTGGTGATTGATCAGTCCGTGATTACAATTTGTTCGGATTGATTTGGGCGTGTGTCATGTAAACGCTGGATATTGGAAATTGTAAAAATTTTCCCACGAAAAATCAACAACTCCACTGTGGATTCCGACAACAATCAACTTTACATTGAAAGTGAAAACATAAGCGTTCTGCGTTTGTCATGAAGCGAATTTGCCAGATAAACCCGTGATCTCGCGAAACGTTTATTGCCCAGTGATCGCACTTCGGAAAGATTGACTAGGGCGTGTGTACTTGCATGTATGTCCTGGAAAATATAAACAACCAAGCTGTACACTGTTCCGAAACAAACCAAGTGTTTAAAGTGAATACGTAAAGATCATCTTTGTGAAAGAGAGCTGATGAGTTGATTCAGTGATTGATCAGCCCATAATCGGCAAGCGTTTATTGTCTTTGATCACAATTTGAAAAGGTTGTTTAGTGCGTGTGTACCTGCATATTAGCCCGAGAAGCATCAACAACTACGCTGCGGATTTTTTCGACATCAACAAACTTCAAATGTTCTTAGGTACATCGAAAGAGTCAAAAACGGATCATCCGGTAAACAAGCATTCGGCTCGCTTCGCTTCTCACTATTTGTAAACCAGAAGGCTTCAGTCGCAACAATGGATGGTAAGAATGAAATGAAGTGATATGTTTGTATGTGTAGTCCGCTCCGAAAAACCAGAATAATCAGCGCTAATCGTACCAAAGATACGACCTATAACAAACAATACGCAAATGGCGGCACTGTGCACAACGATCGGGATGCAGATGGTGCCTTTTTCACTCGATTGGGCCAAATGAAAAATGTTAGTAAGGCAATAGCAGTTGGGTGCCGGTGTGATTATACATGTGAGTGTGTTTTTGTCTTGTTTTACACGGGGTAGGAATATTCTAAAAACTCATAGCAAGGTCGTTAGCAATGCAGTTGACGCTATTGTTCTGAATTCGCGAAATTTCTTGACAGCAATACGAAAACGTAACGTATGTGTATGTGTATAAGTGTGTTCACAATCTTTTTAAGCCCTAAACGCCCTCTGACGAGAAGTTCAGTGCATGCATGTTTTCCCTGTATGTAGATATGAATACGCGTGCGTGCGCGTTTAGTTGTGTGTTTTGTGTTTTGGATTTTTTTTAACGTTCGAGCAACTTCTTTTTTTTCATCAAAGAAACGTCATGTAAAGCTTCGCGTCGCTTTATAACTCAGTTTTGTGAGTTGTGTTTCGGTGAGCAAACGACTTATCTTGTGTTATATCATTTGGTTTCTGAAATTTTGTTGTGTGAATGACGCTCATTTGTTAGGCATTGACTTGTTTTTCCATTTAATTTTTCATGAGAAAGCTAAGGCGTGGCCGCTAAGCATTGTCATAATGACAATGATTAATTCTATTTATTTTTATTGTGTGGTACGATTAGTTCTGTGTAATTCTTTTTTCGAGCTGTGATCAGTTTTACCTTAATTTAAATTGCTTTCAATACAAAAAATAAAATAATACATTTAAATGCACAATTTAGCACCAATAAGGCTGTGGTTGTTTATTGTTTGTTCTTGTGTATTGTGATATTCTTCAGAAATTGAAGCCATTTTTAAAGCTACCATGATGAATTAAGAAAATTTACAATACAAAGTAAATTTAGTTCGGGTGCTATTAAAATAGTCAAGTAAATAATTTAGTGCCGTAATTATTCTGCGAACTATGTTTGGACCTTTGGACCTATTTATTTTATATGTTGTTGTTGCTGTTGTTTCGATTTTTTGAACCTGCCCAACACAAATGAAATATGTGGAATGTCACAAAAGATCGAAGAAGATAGATATTTAATTGATTTTAAATACTTTTTGAACTCGATTAGGAAGATCCGGCCGGCCGTGTTGCTGGTTTAATATAATTTAAAACAACAAAATATTCAAAACTCTTGGAAATATACTGCACTGAAGTCCAAATTTAAAAATTTTCCAGTTCACGATCGTCAATTGCTAGCCATTGGTCAAGTTTTTTTTATTAATTAACCGTCGTACACACTGTGCATAAGTTTTAATTATTGGCTGAGTATTTTGAAGAAGGCAATTTAGTTTGAGGTTTCTGTAGTACAAACATACAATATCTTTGCAATAGTTAATAGTTATAATCTATGGTTTTGGTTCAATTCAATTCCTTCTTCGACAGCAACGGACGACCAAAAAGTGCTAGTGTATATAGCATTTGATACACACACTCCCGGAACGTATAACGTGCAAAGTAAGAAGTCTCTTAATAATGAAAACTTTGCAGAAAGTGCTACCTGCTGAACCTTGTACAGATTCGAAAGAAGAATGTGAAATTGTTACATGTAGTGACGCTTTAGATGAACAGTTACCTATCCAGATGAATGAACAGACTGATGCTGCGAATGTCCATCCGCCAACGATTCATACCATGGTGGAACAACGCGAAAATATTGAATCCGGCCTGAACTCCGCCTCGTTAGAGAAGACTGCAAATTACGGCTGTAGAGAGGCTATAGAGGACCACGCAGCTGCTCAATCCGTAGAACAGACTGACGCTACGAACATCCATCCGCTAACGTCTAATACCAAGATACACTGTCCTTATGTTGCACTCGATTGCATGATAGAATCTGCCAACTGCGGTGATAAATCCTTATCAGAAGAGAATACTGCAATTTATGGTATGAAAGAGATTTCAGAGTGCTCCGCTGAGTTAGCTGCTCAGACCATTGTGCAACCTGACGATGTGAATAATCATGCACAAATGGATAGTCTCTTGAAGGGGCCACAATGTACATCAATATTACCAAATACTGTAAACACCGGCATCGAGGAATCCGAACCAGCCAGTGTGCAAAATACAGCCATCGTGTCGGAGTACCATTTGTATTCTAATACCGTTGAACAGCTTAGCCCTATGAAAGTTTGTGCGCCAAAGGCTAATATCATGAAGGAACTAAACAATAGTGATGTAGTTAAACTGCACTTGGAATCAAATTCCCCGTTAGGTATACCGCTAGATATTCCAAAGCTTGCAGATACAGATAAAGTATGGTTAAGTGAATCGATAAACGCATCCGAGAAGGAAATTATTCAGACAGAAAAGACTGTGAATGAGACGGAGAGATCAAAGGATGATTTTCAGCAGGAAAAATCACCTGTTTGCTCTAACGCTATGGTTCAAAATGAGTATGAAGACGATCCACCATCTATGACTAATGACACATTTCATTCACGGGAATCTTTATTGTCATGCGATATGAATATTTTTGATTGTTGTGTGCAATTGGAAAACCATGAAATTCTACCACTTACTACTGAAACGTCACACGATCTAATGGTTACAGCTACTGGTCTTGAAACATCAGGGACTGGACTTGAGAATCCATCTAATGAAATGCTTGTTGTGAGTAGAAATGCGATTGACGAAAGCAATTCTACGTTCAGAAATGTTCAAGCTGCAACTAACGATACATCTAATAGCGAATTTCTTTTTGATGAAGCTAACTCAGGATCTACTGCATCTGCTACTTTCAGGTCTGATACAGCTATTGAAACTAATAACGAGAATATTACAACCCAATGTTCGGCGATACAATCACCATCATTTCTCAAAACTGGCATTATTAATGAAGAGGGGGATAGTGAAAGTCAATTATTTGAAGAAGTTCACAATTTTAGTCAACCGAACATTTCACCGACAGCGCATCACACTCCATCTTCTAATATACTTAATACAAAAAGGAATCCATCCGACATTGATTTGCTCGTTAAAGGATGTGATGAGTATGATCACTCAGATACAGAAACCTCAACTGTCACTGAGGTCGCTGTTCACCAAAACGTTTCTTCTGAAATTCTTGATGCTAGAGAAAATATGTTGCAATGCAATGCTTTCACGTCTACTGGTGCTGAACAGATAATCGAGGAAGCATCAGACACCAATTTATCTCATGAGAATTCAAAGGATGAAGAGACGGTAGATTCTTTTGAAAAAAGTCCACCAGTGTCCCCTGGACAATCAGAGCATATTAGCCAGGAACTTCACCCGCGGTTGATTCCTGATAAAAACTCGCCGTTTTTATCACTTGATGAATTAAGCAAACAAGTTTTGGAAAACAATCATGGTTTAAAAGAGCCATGTTCAGTGCCAATGCTTGATGTGAGTAGAAATGCGATTGACGAAAGCAATTCTACGTTCAGAAATGTTCAAGCTGCAACTAACGATTCATCTAATAGCGAATTTCTTTTTGATGAAGCTAGCACAGGATCTACTGCATCTACTACTTTCAGGTCTGATACAACTATTGAAACTAATAACGAAAATATTACAACCCAATGTTCGGCGATACAATCACCATCATTTCTCAAAACTGCCATTTTTAATGAAGAGGGGGATAGTGAAAGTCAATTATTTGAAGAAGTTCACAATTTTAGTCAACCGAACATTTCACCGACAGCGCACCACACTCCATCTTCTAATATACATAATACAGAAAGCAATCCATCCGACATTGATTTGCTCGTTAAAGGATGTGATGAGCATGACCACTCAGGTACAGAAACCTCAACTGTCACCGAGGTCGCTGTTCACCAAAACGTTTCTTCTGAAATTCTTGATGCTAGAGAAAATGTGTTGCAATGCAATGCTTTGTCGTCTACTGGTGCTGAACAGATAATCGTGGAACTATCAGACACCAATTTATCTCATGAGAATTCAAAGTATGAAGAGACGGTAGATTCTTTTGAAAAAAGTCCACCAGTGTCCCCTAAACAATCAGAGCATATTAGTCAGGAACTTAACCCGCGATTGAACGATACATCTAATAGCGAATTTCTTTTTGATGAAGCTAACTCAGGATCTACTGCATCTGCTACTTTCAGGTCTGATACAGCTATTGAAACTAATAACGAGAATATTACAACCCAATGTTCGGCGATACAATCACCATCATTTCTCAAAACTGGCATTATTAATGAAGAGGGGGATAGTGAAAGTCAATTATTTGAAGAAGTTCACAATTTTAGTCAACCGAACATTTCACCGACAGCGCATCACACTCCATCTTCTAATATACTTAATACAGAAAGGAATCCATCCGATATTGATTTGCTCGTTAAAGGATGTGATGAGCATGACCACACAGGTACAGAAACCTCAACTGTCACTGAGGTCGCTGGTCACCAAAACGTTTCTCCTGAAATTCTTGATGCTAGAGAAAATGTGTTGCAATGCAATGCTTTCACGTCTACTGGTGCTGAACAGATAATCGAGGAAGCATCAGACACCAATTTATCTCATGAGAATTCAAAGGATGAAGAGACGGTAGATTCTTTTGAAAAAAGTCCACCAGTGTCCCCTAAACAATCAGAGCATATTAGCCAGGAACTTAATCCGCAGTTGATGCCTGATAAAAACTCGCCGCTTTTATCGGTTGATGAATTAAGCAAACAAGTTTTCGAAAAAAATCAAGGTTTAAAAGAGTCATGTTCAGTCCCACAAATACAGCTAGAATGTCAAAATTTAAAAGAGTCCAGGAAAAGTAAGGCTTTACGAAAGTGTTCAAAGTTGAGCAATAAGCTAAAAACATCATCCATGTGTGCTGCAAAAACGAAACGCGTGAAACGTAAATTGAAAAGGAAATTAAAAAAACCTCTAACATCCCAAATTGATAACGTATCTGCTTCAGCCATGGAAATATTTAAAGATATTAACTCTAGATCTTACAGTAAAAAACATACAGAAGAACGCGGTTCTGCAAGTGTGGTGGAAAACACAAAAGACGATGAACATAATTGTGTTCCTGTAAACGAATTTGTTTGTATGGAAACATGCAACGATAGCATTGGTGAACTTAACAATACATCGGCAAGACTGCCGAACATTAGCACGCAAACTATCAGTGTATCTGTAGAGGAGAGCAGTACCGTTCAGTTGAATGATAATATAACAGAAAAAGCAATGACTGACATAACTGATAAAGAAGGTTTTCTAAATACTGCAAACGATGAACCTACAACAGCAAATGAACCGAATATCGTAACACATGCAGCGAAGGACAATTACGAAGACAACTTGGATGCAACAAATAATGACATGCCCAGTTCGCTTATGATTCCTGCTTCTCCATCGTCTTCAGGAGATGGTTATGAAGAAAGCTGCTCTGATTCTGAAGAAAGCTTTAACTCATCTTCTGCACCAATGACAAATCCTCTACAGCAAAAGTGTTCAATTATTATGAAAACGCTCATTAGACCTGCGGCAAAATCGCGCTTTGCCGAAACTATTAAACAAACACCTCAAGAAATCGATGACAACTCGTTGGATGCTCCGTCATTAGAACTACCAGAAGATAACAAAGATTTTTTGACAACTTCTATTGATAATGAGCAACCTACAGCACCACATTCAGTACAAGACAATCCTTTTTACAGTACAGTTGACATAGATAAGAGTAATGAGGAATGTAAAGCTGAGTTGCATATAGTACCACACGAGGGAACACTAAACTCTACTGTTATTGAAATACATGATGATATATGTAAAAAAGAAAATATAAATGAGGATGAAGATGCAAACATTATTGCAGATCTCCATGATAAGTCAACTATTGAATCGTCTCAAACATGTCAAGGCAGTTTTAATGTGGGCAGTATGCATGGTGACTCCGAGGATGCAATGTTGCATTCTATGATGCACCGATTACCGATAGAGAACTGTCTGAGAACCTCGCCTTTATCATCACTAGAAACCGACAGTACTTCGCTAATTTCTTCCTCTCCAATAGAAAACACGATGCTAAGTAACACGCAGAATACAAACGCCACTAAGGTTTTTGTCGAAACAGAAGCTCCTAATAACAGCAGAAAACGAAAATCCGATGCACCGACTCCGTTTATGCAATCACAAATCAAAAAGCCATCCCTTTCAGCCATCAACAATCCTCTTCTAATTCCTTCTTGTTGTTCTTCTTCAAGAGAAGACGCGTTGCGAAACAACACGCAGTGTGTAAAACAGGTCGACAAACCCGATACCGAAAACCAAGCTGCTGGAAGGGACAGAAAACGCATAGCCGAGGATTCAACTGAACAAAATTGCACATACCTTATTACAACTCGTTGTTTAAGACCTCGCAGAAAACCCATATACCCTTATACCCAAAATGCAACTATTACTAAAGCAAAGACCCCACGAAAACGCACTAAGCGCACGACTTCAAAAACAACTAAACGTAGCCCCCAGAAAAAAGCTAACAACGCTTCTAAAACACAAAAAACGACCGCAAAGATGCCAAGTACAGCTGCACGAAGAAGAGCACCGAAAATTGCCCCCTCGACACAAAGTGCTATCACAACTGATACACCTTTTCTGCCAGTTTTGGCTGTTCCTTCCTTTGTAGCATATGACAATGTAACTATAGATCCAAGACGAATTAGTATTCAAGATTGGATATACCATGGTAATCAGTTTCGGATATTTAACTGTAACGATTATATAAAAAAGAGGCTCCAACTAAATAATGAACATGTTCCCAGTGCTAGTACCACGGGCGATGTGCGTCGTCCTTCAGCTAAGGAACTATCCCAACCTTGCCCCCAACCATGCATTTTAGATCCAACTCCTGGCATATCAAACTATAATATCGCAACATGTCTGGAGAATGAAAACAATGACAATCAAATCACTTTATGCAGCGTCGTCGATCAATTGAAACAATCATCAGCGAGAATAGCAAATCAAGTCAAAAATCCGGCACAGAATTTAGCACAAACTACAGAGCCAAAATCTAAAGGTATATCAGGTAATGCTCAAGATGCAAATTACCAGGTTGAAAGTCCAATCTTGAATGAAAATGATCAAAATCCTTCCCAAACCATTGGTCAGCCCCAACCTGAAGAAGTATTCCAATCTACTTTGGTTTCAGAAGAGGCGAGCTTCAACAATACTTCGCAGCACATAAACGAGCCACAACATGAAGTTTTTCAACCATCTTTCATCCCAGAACAAATAGTAATGCAAGGATTGGGTCCGATTTTCAGTGCTATTACTGCTTTCGCAGAAAGATTTATCCTACCGTCACGAGGCACACATGAAAGACCTCAAGACGCATATATCACGTCACAACTTCAATCTATAAGAATAAGTCAACAATCCTCGCAACCTAAACTCCTACCACAACCAATGGATGTTTGTGTCCAAGGTCGAGAACCAAAATGCGGTACATCTGATGAACCTTCAGATAAAAAACCTCATGTTGCAAGAGCAAACATTAACGAAAATTTTAAACATATAATTTCTATGCCTGAAAACATTTCACAACGACATGATGCACCTCAAACAATATCTAATGATGTAGTTCATCCACACTTGCTACAAGATTTTGTAATTCAAGCCCAATCTAAGGATGAATGCTCTCAACAAGCGAGTTCTCTTACACCAAAGCCTTCTTTTCTTCCCCAGAAGGCTATTCCAGCAGCATCGGATAAACTGGCAGAAGTATCTCGTGTGTGTTCTCCTATTCCACAAAGCGATAATCCGTCTCAACCTGTACAAATACCTCAGCCACTATCAGATGTTGTGGCTAAATCCCCATCTGAGGTTGAAAGTTCTCAACAAATGAGTTCCGACACGGAAATCTCTTCTGTTCTTCCCCAGGAAGCTTTTCCAGCAACATGGGCTCAACTGCTGGCGGAAGTATCTCAACTTTCGTCTGCGTCTCAGCCTGTACAAACACATAAACGACGCTCAATATCAGACATCATAGCTAAATTGGATGGCTCGAAAAAAACTTTATCAATATGCAATCAGCGTAAAGTGGGTTGTAATGATATTTCACACCGTTCTGTACACCCAGCTTTTGGAGGATGGAAAAAACATTCCCAAATATCCGATGATGTTGCCCAAAATCCATCTGAAAGTTCTAGTATAAGTGACTATCTAGTTCCAGAAGTGGTTGTTGCTCAAACTCGAGCTAAGCGTAAAACAACAGCACCACTTCATTTAGATATATCACAACGTCATAGCACACCATCACCTGTACAAACACCTGAACCACTCTTACAGCCAGCTCTTGTAGCTCAAAACCCATCTGAGGTGGAATGTTCTCAACAAGTGAACTCTCACAAAGCATACCCTCTATTCGTCCCCCAACAGCATCAGTACAATTTGCAGAAGTATCTCGGCCTTCTGCAGTAGTTGTAGCCAGTCCAGAAGTTGTAGCTGAAACTGCATCTAATCTTAGTATTACAACACCTCGTCGGAAGAACATTTCACAAAGCAATAGTACGCCTCCACTTGTACAAACACCTCGACCAACCTCACCGCCAGGTGTTGTAGTTCAAAATCCTTCTGAGGTAGAAAGTACACAACAAGCGAGCTCTCACATGACAATGCCACCATTTACTAAACATCCTTCTAGTAATGATGAGGCTTTACAGTGCCTTAGTGTCCCTCCTGTTAAAAGGCTCCCAGAAACATTAGCTAGCTCCCAGGAATCGAATATAATGCCAGCTCGTGCCGAAACTTTAGCCTCAGGAGCGCAAGAGTCACGTGATAATGCTCAGTATACAAGATTTCACATTGAAAGGCTAATCTCGAATGAAAATATTCCACCTGTACAGAGACCCCAAACACCTTTTTTGCCAGGTTTTGTAACTCATCAAAACCCATCTGAGGTTGAAAGTTCTCGACAAGCAAGTTCCCACATGGCAGTCCCTCCTTTCGTACCCCAGGAGACTTGCCCAGCAACATCGGAACAACATACCGAAATAGCTCCACCTTGTCCAGTACCAGAAGTTGTAGCTGAAACTGCATTAAATCTTAGTATTACAACATCTCGTCGGAAGAACATTTCACAAAGCAATAGTACGCCTCCACTTGTACAAACACCTCGACCAACCTCACCGCCAGGTGTTGTAGTTCAAAATCCTTCTGAGGTAGAAAGTACACAACGAGCGAGCTCTCACATGACAATGCCACCATTTATTAGACATCCTTCTAGTAATGCTGAGGCTTTACAGCGCCATAGTGTCCCTCCTGGTTTAAGGCTCCCAGAAACATTAGCTAGATCCCAGGGAAATGTAGTAATATGGAATCAAAGCAACATAGGTGACATTTTACACCGCTCTCAACACCCGGCTTTTACAGGACTGCCTTCACATTCCCAAATTCCCGGAGTTGTACCTCAAAACCCACCTGAGAAATCGAATATAATGCCAGCTCGTGCTGAAACTTTAGCGTCAGGAGCGCAAGAGTCACGTGATAATGCTCAGTATACAAGATTCCACATTGAAAGGCTAATCTCGAATGAAAATACTCCACCTGTACAGAGACCCCAAACACCTTTTTTGCCAGGTTTTGTAGCTAATCAAAACCCATCTGAGGTTGAAAGTTCTCGACGAGCGAGCTCCCACAAGGCAGTCCCTCCTTTCGTACCCCAACAGACTTACCCAGCAACATCGGGACAACATGCCGAAATAGCTCAACCTTGTCCAGTACCAGAAGTTGTAGCTGAAACTGCATCTAATCGTAGTATTACAACATCTCGTCGGAAGAACATTTCACAAAGCAATAGTACGCCTCCACTTGTACAAACACCTCGACCAACCTCACCACCAGGTGTTGTAGTTCAAAATCCTTCTGAGGTAGATAGTACACAACGAGCGAGCTCCCACATGACAATGCCACCATTTATTAGACATCCTTTTAGTTATGCTGAGGCTTTACAGCGCCTTAGTGTCCCTCGTGTTCCAAGGCTCCCCCCATTAACATTAGCTAGTAATGTATTGATCCGGGGAAATGGATCAATATGGAATCAAAACAATGTAGGTTTCAATGTCATTTTACACCGCCCTCGACACCCTGCTTTTACAGGACTGCCTTCACATTTCCAAATTCCCGGAGTTGTACCTCAAAACCCATCTGAGAATTCGAATATAATGCCAGCTCGTGCCGAAACTTTAGCGCCAGGAGCGCAAGGGTCACGTGATAGAGCTCAGCATACAAGATTTTACACTGAAAGGCTGATTTCGAATGAAAATGCTCCACCTGTACAGATACCCCAAACACCTTTGTGGCCAAGTTTTGTAGCTCATCAAAACCCATCTGAGGTTGAAAGTTCTCGACAAGCGAGCGTTCACGTGGCTATGCCACCGTTACGTAGAGATCCTCCTAGTTATGCTGAGTTTTTACAACATCGGCAGAGGATGAGTCTCCCTCCTGTCCCAGGATTTCCAGCGACATCGACTAGCTCCCAGGATTCTCTAACAACATCGAATCGAACTGATGCATAATCTAATTACATTTTACAATCTTTCTACGACCTAAATTTGCATTATAATAGAAACATTCACCGGAATTCAGAGTTGTAAATCAAAATCCATCTGAGAGTTCTGCTTGTGTCCAAAATTTTCATTACAATAACACTGCTCAAAGCATAATCAAAAAAGCTTCCACTTGTGGTAGAATCTCGACCTTCCCCAGTACCAGTAGCTGTAACCCTAACACCATGTAAGCGCAAATTTGCATACCCGTTCGTGCTAATACTTCCATGCCACGATGATCTTTGAATATGCCATATATTTTTGTAACACAGTACAGAGCAATAGTCAGGTTCAGTTTTCGAATTCGGTTAAAATAGTCTTCGTAATTTAAGCTGTTGCACGTAAATTTAGGTACTTTTTAATTTATGTTCCAATTACCACCATTCTGATGTGATCTCTCTACAAAGGATTCAATCCCATTTGGATGCGTCAAAGATTTACTTTAGGTAATAAATGTGATACAGAATGCCAAGAAACATTTTGAATGTATGCGAAATTATAAATTAACCAAATAGTTAGCATGTAATGCTAGAAAGCAATTGATTTATAAAAAAAATAATGATGTATGAGGAACGAACATACTATTTATCTGCTGCCCAAAGTATACTAAACAAAATCGACACAGGATCTCATTGTGGATGTTCCTACCTTACATAGATGTGATGACACTCAGAAAATTACGCTGACGGGGTCCAAAGCGAATACAAAGCGAAAGGCAACGGTTATTTTTTCAAATAAAATATTTATAAACAAACAAACAGCTTTTATCGAAGTACGTTTCTATTTATCGATGTTAAATTATTCCCCATTACACATTCACAAAGCCGTAAGTATAAAGATTCAAATGTAAACCCATCACTCACATCGCTCTTCATCCTTTCCACACTTTACGTGTCTTCTTCGACGCAATCACTGCTAAAGATGTTGACCGGCGAATAGGTTTCACTTTTCTCAGCATAGTGTACCGCTTATCTCAGCATTAAAATTCTAATTAAATTATGGATTCTGGCATCCGCTTTATCTCGGATGGCCACCTCAGCTGGACATATCTGCAGAGTTAAGCGCAACGCTTGCACTCGTACCAACTTCTCCGGATGAAATGAACCAGAATTGATCCTGTGTGTAAGGACAACAATCTCTCAACCACCTTGCTCACTCGATGGTAACGATGGTGATGTTGGGCGTGGTGTGGGAAACCTTTTAATACCCCAATGAAACCAAGAAGTCGGTCAACTTTCTTAAAAGCCTATTACCCTTTGGTAGCTCTGGCAAAGGCTAAACATTGCAAAATGCCAACGCTTCGTTTGCTGTCGCCGCTCGAGAAGAATATACTACTTCACCTACCGCTTCTCCACATTATGGCACGGCCCAGAGATGGACGTAACCTTTATCCCTGGTAAGCTTCGAAGATTAGCAAGCAAAGGAACAACGTATCCTGCCGGCTGTTGTAATCTTCCTAACCGCATCACCGTTTCGTGTGGCGTCGTTTGAAACGTAGAAACGAAACCTTCGGTTGCTGATTGCGCATTCATCCTACAGTTCCTTTACACCCAGAAGGTTTGATATGTGAGGCTACACTCGTCACATTTTTCCTTGAAAGATATACATCTCCTTCTCGTGAATGTCAGTCGACGAAACTTCAAATTGAAATTCATATCATTGCGGTATTCGTACCTCATAGCAGTAACGTTCACTACAAAAACGTGCATGCTGAAGATGGTTTGTGCATAGCACTGATCAATCTTTACTCAACTGGAAGCTGTTATAGCATTATGATCTCGGGCGAAAGAAACATAACCACCAAAGAAACATGATACTTACCACCTTTTTAGCATGCAAACGCTAGTCGCTTCACAAATCTTAACAAAACGTAAACAACTTATAAGAAGTTAGTAAAATTAATAATTGTCATGTGACCAATGTTATAAAATGGCAAATCCATTCTAATCACTAAGACTGGCCTCCATTTCTCCCATTACTCTTTACTACATAACCCTAGGTAAAAAGTCCAAGAAAGTTTGCCAGTGCTTATCTTGGTTCTAATAATTATTTCAAGCCAAATGTGTGTGGATAAGGGCAATTTAACGGCACCCCTTTACGTATCGATGCGATCTTCTTTATACTGATGTGGATGTTATCAATGTGAACAAAATGAATATTTTTATTGGTCAAAAATATAACATTTACTATAAAATACTTATGTGCATACTTCGGAATACTCATCATTAGATTCATTAGATAGTTGATGAAGTGTAATTTATTATTTGAAAAAAAAACTGTAATTATCACCTCTACAGCATGTGTTTGAAGTGTACAAAGAAAGAAATAGATATTTTTTTATGTTAAAAATAGATTATAAAAATTTAAAATAAACTTAATCCTGCTTGAACATCGTGCCATCATTTACGTTCTCTGTTGCACTGTCCTTTCATTGTGTACTGCAACTGCTAGTGATTTTCACGATATCTTCTACGCTGAATGTTCATTTCCCTGTCAACTTATCGCAGACTGGGATATCGCGCCTGCTACCAACAATGCTTGAGCTATCTCTCTCACACACACGCTTCATTCCGCTCGAAGGGTGGTCGAGCTTTCGACCGACCACCAAACCCATTGGTCTCTATCGCATCGATCAGACCGTGAAAACTCGGGCATAGGACACACGAGTGAGGCATGGGTTGGAGGCAATGTATGACCGGCCCGGTGTGTCTTGGCTGGCTAGAGATAAAGACGATAGAAAGTAAACATAATTTATATATGAAGGAAATGGGTGGAAAATGTTCACACATACGTACGCTTCAGTGTGAACCGTGGGTGGAGAATGGAGGAATCGAGCAGGGGAGGTTTAGAGTGGGTAGTAGGAATCGAGTATTGTAGCAAGAAGAGGATAAGGTGAACCGAAAAGGACCAGCGTCTGGGGAAGGATCAAAGCGAAGGCCAGCCTGGTTCATATCAGCATCTTTGCTATTGCACTCGTGCGCTGTGCTAAGCAAAACACAGATGCAGAAGGTGTTGGTTGTGAAGGAGCAAGAACAAGGGAAATCCTCCTTGACATACACACACACACACACATACACGTGCACATCTACGTACCCTGACAAACAGTGATAGGGTGCTACACTGCCTTTAAGTGCAGATGAGATAAGGCTTCTTTCGCTTCCTTTTCTTCAACGTCATCTCGGTCGGGACCACCCCATGTCACCAAGTGTGGGCTGTGTGTATGTGTGTGTGTGCATGTGAATGTGGGAGACAACTCCTTGGTATAGCAAAAACCCAGGTTTGGAGGCAAATCCTTGAGTGAAGAAAAAGGAAAAAGCCCACCTCAGACGAAATGGCCCACCCCGGGGGAAAGAAGCAAAGACTGAACTGTGTCCGGACAAGGAACAACAACAAACGCTGCTCCCGTGTTGTCGTCTGCCTGCCTGCCCATGGTTTTTGCCAGCACCGATCAGAAGCAGGCGATACGCCTTTCAGACGTCCAATTGGCTGTGGGACGAGATGGTGGCATCATATTTTGAGAATGCGGGCCAACGAAAAGCTGAACTTAGTACGGTGGCGGGTACGGTTAGGTTGATGGGGGCGGGTACCGCGGTAAAGGGTTTCTTCATTTATAGGATGCTCCACGACATCCACGATTCATCGCCACCCGGCAGAGCAAACCCCAGATGGGGCACAATAGCCAGGACGGGAGTGGTATTCAAAAATATAAAATTAATGGTTTATAAAGTTTTGGAAAATATAAACCTGTGGCCCGCTTCTTATCGCTTATGCTGCCCCGTTGGTCGTGTGACGGGGGATGCGGATGGGGAAGCTTGGTTGAGGGACGCATTATCTGGAGTCTTGCGAGATGCCAACACGCCCAGAAAATGTCCCACATACACACACACATGCAGCATGTAGTCAAATTTTGCAACCGAAGCGTACGTACTACCCTTATGGCTGGCGAACGGTAAAGGCCAACTGTCTGGCAGAGATATGCACATCCTTTCGTCCTGACTGCGTCTCGGTTGCATGGTAGATGGTCCAAACGAGTGGTGCAGGAAGAATGAGGGGAGAGAAGGAGACTGTGGAATGGTTAAATGCCCCCTTCTTATGCCAAGGCTGGAAGCTCCCATTTGGAAGAAGTTTTTCTTGACTTGACAACACCCCATTTTAAATATTCTACTTCGTTTGAGGCTCCTACGGGACCGAAAGACAACCAATTTCTGCGTGTGTGTGTGTGTGTGTGTGTGTGCGTGTGTGGATGTAGAGTGTTGTTTACACTCTTCGTCTGCTTCTCTCTAGCACACACATACGTCCTGACGCGTCATCTTTCGTCTTAAAAACTCGCAGAAGGGTTAATCAGCGGATATGTCGACGATGCATAATGAAGTGTGAAAATGTGTGTGTATGTGTAAGTGTGCGCGTATGTGTTCCCTTTCCTTCACAAGCTCGTGCCTCTATTGAGGGACGCCACGCCAAGAAATGGCGCCAAAGATAAGACCTTTTTGATGATGAACCACGAACCAGAGCTGTTGCGTTAAAGAGTTTGTGCCGTTGTCCCTGGTGACGTTAGCATGCCATCGGTATAAATTCAATATACACACGCTTAATAATTGTATTTATCACAGTCGGTACTTTATGTTCACTCATTTTTGCTGTACATTTGAGTGGTAAAATATGAATTTATGGTAACATCCTTGTGAGATTCTATTGCCAGCCGTTTGCTTCGAATGAGAGCATGTGCAGCAATGGTTCGTCTATTGTATGTGCCATATCAATATAAACAAGTCAACCTCTTGGCGACGCTACCGTACACGCTGCTGTGCGAGATGTAGCAACATATAGCGTCTTCCCAATTCGTGCATTATTAGTGCGTCATTACGATGCTTAACACAACGTTTAATTTATTACCAATGCGTTCTCCTTCCCGCATGAACGCATCCACCAGCACAGCGTCACCACCATTCGGTTCAATTTACATTTGCTCTTTAACGATTATTAGCGTATTAACGCGAGCGCCCGCTTCCCATCCATCTCCACATCGTTCGTCACCCGCCCCGGAAACGGCACGACTCCACATTTGGTGGAGTACACACACAGTAGGAACCCCGAACGCGCTCGGTAGGTCGCCCGGTTTTTGATGATGAAGTAATGATGAAGTCTCGAATGGAGCAGCCGATGATGGCGCTGTTAAACTTTTACTCGTGCACCGCCTGCACCGTGTGGTGTGTCAGTGAAGCACTCTTACCGCCCAGTATCATCTTCAGCCGGTGTGCCGGGTGCCCGTGGTCGTCGTCCGCTTCCGTCGCACATAAATAATGGCCGAGAATGTATCATTTTCACGACGGATTCATTTCTGTGTTGCCGCTGGCGGGTGCCGATAAGGGGAAATGAGTCGCCCAGCCTCTTCCCACTCCCGTCTCACCCTCCGCAGCGTCGGCGTTCGCGCATACGATGCGGCGCTTGATAAGGACACGCGTCTTTGCCGCCCTCGGAAGGTGGCACGGCACAGTAAAGGTAAATGAATCATAAGACACGCCTGGCCACCTTGAAGATGGTGTGGCAGGCAGGCAAATCCTGTGCGAGTACAGTAATTTATTCGTTTCACGAATGGTGATGATTTTTACATTTACATCCAATTATTAGTACGTCTTTTTTGATTTGCGGCGTTTCTAGGTTGTTTCATTTTATTACGATCATTTTCCTGATGACAAAAAGAAGCATCCTGCATCGTGATTGAACGGGAGCCTGTTGCTTATGGAGCTCCCATGTAAGATGATTTTCCATTAAGCAATAGCTGTGTTGAATATAAACATTCATTAAAACAAAATTTACTCTCCGCTCGAACGTAACTGCCCTCCAACTAGATGGGACAACATTTTGTTTGTATTGCTCCTAGCCAATCGTTGCAGCGCCTGCAAAAGGCATACAAAAGGAAATTTGGTTCGATTTCTCGTGATCACACGCACATCAAGCATAATGCATAGCTTTGGAGAAGTCGCGAAGCCAGGAGAGGTGGAAAAGATTATTTATGACGACGGCACTATCTCGAATCAAGATGTGCAGTGCACAATTTATGATACACAACACTCCCTTCGGCGATCCGTGACGGACGGTTCTAGGAGCGGACCCGGCTGTTACGTTCCTCCACCCGAGTGCAACTCATTCCCAATATTCTTTTTCGTTGCGCTATCAGCATTGGGACACCTTGCGCGTTACGATGTTTTTATTTATTATTTGTTTTCCAACACCACTTCTCACGCATCCGTCTACTTCGAAGTGTGTATAATGGAGTAGAAAAAAAACAACAGCAAACACATTCCAATCCACAAGTGTCCCGTTGAGGGAGCGAATTTAAATGTGCTTTGTTGTTGGTGAGCAAGTTTTGGTGCATTTTATTTTCTATGCCACGAAAAAAATAAAATCGCCCACATTCACACACACACACACACATCTCCGTTCATCCCTTTTTTATCGACCTTTCCGGTCCTAGCCAGAACGGGGTTAAAAAAGGCGATCGTCAATAAAAATCAACACTTGCAAGCGTCGGTTACAAAATATTATCGAGACGAATAAAAATTCTCCTCATCTTCTCGATTGCCTTCAATCATCCGCAACCGGATCTGTGACAAAACACACACCCACAGCCACAACCCCAGTAGAGGGTTAAACCAGACGAAGACAGTAAATGGTGAACAAAAGTTGCCCTACTCGGTCCAGCGATGAAACGGTTTTGAAGGACATAGGGTAAATCCTTCGGCAAATCTGCCAAGAAAAGGGTACGGCCCGTTGATCGTTAAAAAAGACACCCACAGACGAGTGGAGTGCTTCAATGCAAATACAAAAAAAAGTGGAACGTTATTACCATAATCGGCCATCGGCAGCGCGTTGGTCTTCTCATACCGCGAGGAGCACACAATCTTTACGCCTTGCCAACGGAAAGCAAAAAACCTTTCAAGAAGAGTTTTTATTTTTCGTTTAAAGGACGGTATGTGTATACTTTCTTTATGGGTGCTGCGATTGTGTGTCCATCATTGTTTGCTGATAACGGACGACTTCCCACCCAAAAAAAAAAAACGTCGCTTCGGGAATCAATTTTTGGCGGCTGCTCATAGCTAACAAAATTATGACAGGTTGGTGATTGAATTTCCGCATTATCACCATCGGTGGCCGGCAAATAAATCTAATCACATTTTGATGTCTTTTTGTTGTGGATTTAGTAGCCCCTGGTAGTAACTCGGGTCCATCGCATCAACGGACCAATATCAATTTACTCTGTGTGGCGTTAGCGATGCGTAAATCGCTTTACTTCCAGCAACCGATATTCAAATCAATCTCCTGCCCCATCTTTATGGTAACGTCGCGCTTGTGCGGAGCTCAATGTTTACTTCACTCTTTTATTCATTTGAGTTTGTGTGTGTGTTCGGTTTGATAAAAATTGTGGTGTATCCCTGAAGTCTGCAAAACCCGTCATGCTGTTGCATGTTTTGTTCCGCTCAGTTGGAGAATAATTTAATGCTCCAATATAATTCGGACGGTTCTTTTCGAATGAATAATAAACCAATTAAACCGGACTCCAATATCCTTCTACAGTACAGAATCAGTTTGATCGTTGTGTAAAATAATAAACTCTCAGCCAGAACTTGGAGATGTTGCAATACAAACGGGCAAACGGGCGGCCTTCTTCAAATGGAAATCATGTGACATAAAACGGATACAATAAAAGCCGTTTTGCATTCCGCTTTCGTGTTGCATACGAACAACGAAGAACATGTGAAACTCAAACTTTCCTAAACGTTTAGTTTATTAAATTAAGAAGAGAAACTAAATTTTTATAAATGATTTCGTCGCACGCGATACTTATTCAAAAACTCTTAACCTTCCAACAACACAACCGAGCACACCCGGGATAAGGTGCCCTTTCACGGTTAGGAGGAGGAAATGTCTCCCAACCTATGTAAATTGTGTTTTTGTAATTTAGAATATTCATTACTTGTAATTTAGAATAATTCTCAGAATAATTCATTTAGAATAGTTCTCACTATGGAGGAACGGCCCAGATGAGACTTGAACCCCCGGTCCTGGCGTGTGAAGACCGGCGCCTCTGTCGCATCAACCACCGGGCTGCCCCAAACGACTCATTATTATATATTTTTAATTTCTTAGCAAAGAAACCTAAGCTTTCTACAAATAAAAATTTGCTCTGATTTTATATCCCTTATACAGGACATGTAGACAATCTCCGCTACCCCGACGGATCGTTCGAAGGCAGCTCATAATTTAAGCATCAGAACTCTCGAAAGAAACGAAAATGCACCACCATTCCGAGTTTTATTGCTTTGGGTCGAGATTTCACATTCCTGTTTTTTTTGACGAATGAACCAAAAAAACGTTCGCCAAAGGTGCAAATTTCTTACCCAAGATTGTTCTTCAAACCAACCCCAAAACATCCCCACGAAACAGATAGGACAAGAAAAACAGAGAAAGACTACAATGGAAGCGAAAATAACAACAACTAAAAGAAACTAATTAAAATGGAGAATGTTAAACTCTGATTGCTCTCCGAATGGTGGACGAATGGTGTCCAAAACGTGGAACGTGGAACGAACATCAATCATAGCCCTGAGGCATTGCCAAAAAAATATATGGAGACGAAAGATTATCCCAACGGAGCAGAAATATTTCTGCGGATGTCATAAAAACGTTTCTCCTTGCACTGTAAATTGCACACCAAAACTGCATGCAGCAAGCAACAAGTAACCTCGAGACGACACGGTTTGCCATTTATTTTTTGGACTATCAGTCCTGCGTTCGAATGCATTTATATTACCCAAATTGCTATGTCTGGTTTACAATCCTAACTGCCCAAAAAATGTCTGTAAGTCTGAAGGCAGTGTCTTCGAAAACCATCGACCGACTATCCATCAAACTTCGTACAAAGCATTCCAACTACAAAGTACAAAGCATTCCAGTCAGTTTATGGATAAAGTCCCCATAGAAATGGACAAAGTATGTTTATTATAAAATATATATTTTTTACTTTAAGTTACAAGTTCCCCCGACGGATGACAGCTTAGAACTTAAGTTTGTAGTCCGGTCTCTAATCTTTCTAACCTCGCGCTATCAATCGATGCTTCCGCGTTGTATTCATCGGATTCCAAAAGTGTAACATGAGTATCCTGTGTCTGTACGAGCTCCGTTCGTGGTCGTACGATCAGTTGTGAAGCCTATATATCGTATGAATATAGAAAGTCGCAATGAGTACAGAAACGAATTTTGGTTTGTTTCCTTTCCTCACATTCTTCAAAGCGTTGCCGTGAGACATCACCAAAAAAAAATATGAAGACGATGTATTACCCTCGATGGAGCAGGAATATTCCTGCGGATGTCATAAAGACCTTTCTCCTTGCATTTTCAATTGCACATCAAAATTGCAGCACAAATTATTCATTAACACAATTTGCGAGTAACGTTTTGCCGTATAAAATGCCAGCTGTCATTATCTTTATTACTGAATCACTGCCAGTGTAACCATAATTAACAGAACCACCGACAGCTATATTTTACCTCCAATGCAGACTGCTCAGAGCCGAAGTAACGCTTAAACCTACCCTTAAATATACGTTTAATTTTAAATTCATCTAAATAAATAATACTACACCAGGGCGGCCCGGTAAAATACAAAGGTCACAGCATTCGGAACGGGTGATCTAAACCGAAAATGTCCATGCAACAGTAGCCTGTGGAAAATCTCTTTTTCGGAATAACAGACCGCGGATCGAAATTTGAGAATTGATCTAACAGCTTCTCAGGCGACTTAAAGAATTGTTTTAAAAAAATCAATCAGAGAACATTATCCAATCTTTCTGTTCGCTACAGTTGAAGTAGTAACTGACCATCAAGGCCAAAAAAAAGCTAAAAAATCTGTAAAATTATTATTGTGACATCCATAACTAAGGTTCTACCTTACTACCGAATGTAAGACGTGGTAAAAAATGGAAATGATCAATTGTACAGTGTTCGTTTCGTTCGTGACATGATTTACATGCTGTTTCGGTCCGGTTGCAAGTACAGCAGTTTTTATTTTTTACTGCACATAGCCTAAAAGTCACTGCACATAGCATTTTTTAATGCACATAGCCTAAAAATGGCGGCCCGGTGGTGATGCAACAGCGGCGCCGGTCTTCACACGGCAGGACCGGGGTTCAAGTCTCATCTGGGCCGTTCCCCCATAGTGAGGATTGACTAACCAACTATGCGGTATCAATTAGTCTAGTAAGCCAGAAATGGCAGGCATGACCTTAAGAGGTAGTCGCCAAACAACTATGTTTAGCGTAAATTTTTATTTTTAAATTTTTGTTGAATATGAATTTGTGCAACCTTAATGCTACAGCAAACGCTCATTCATGTTTCTACGCATTTTTTCCTCTTCCCGGTGGCCCTTATGCGCACATAAACCACCCAAAAACCTACTGAAAATTTGCCTCTCGAGAAAAACCAAGATAACAAACACCACCGTTGGTATGTAAAAGAACGAGACATGCACAAAGAGAGAGAGAGAGAGAGAGTGAGAGGGATAAAGTGAACACAAAAAAAAGTGCCAACCCAAGCGAAAGCGGACGCGAATTGCAACTCATAAAAATTAAGGATAACGTCCCGATAACGCAGGTAGCGGTTTTAAAATTACATCAATCATAAAGCATAACCGCAGCAGGTCCTTATCCACTCGGCGGTGTCCTGGCGGTTCTGTGTATTTTTTTCTACTTTTTTCCTCACTCACACACACACACACACCTTCTCGCAATGGAAGCTTTCGGTGAGTGGACAAAATGGACGAACATAAAAAAAATCTCCCAACGTGGAAGGGACAGTTTGTTTGGGGCATGAAAAATATCCACCTTACACATGGCCGCAGCGGTTAAGCCAAACAGCGTGACACGGTTAAAGAACATCGCTCTCGCTTTTTTGTTGTTGTTGTTTTACTCACACATACAATGCGAACACCAAAAGCGTGTGATAACGTCCAAAAACACGATGCGTCCAACTACGTCATAGCAACCGCGGCGACGACCGTTGAGGGGTTGGTATTTAGATTCGCAATCGCTTCAAAAATTAAGGCAAAAAATAAAGCCTTACCACCGCCGGATGCTGGCTACCTGCACGCGTGAACCATGCAGAAAGTGCTGAGCAGTGAATGTTAGTCGTGTTAGCCGAACCCACCCCACCCATTTCCATCGAGTTTAGTACTTTTTCGCGCGACCGTGGCTAATGCAGTGGAAAGAAATCGCGCGTGTTTGTTGGGATGGAAGAAAAAACACGCCAAACTCCGAGAACGAGATTTGTGTAATTTTTAAAGTTTTTTTCTTCTTCGGTTGCAGTTTTAGCTGTTCACTAGTGCATTAGTGACAATGTTTCACTCAAAAATTCGGACCATTTTCCGGCCACGGTTAGCTGTTAATTTCTAACGCAACGCAAAAGTTGTCATCTTGCAGAAGGGCCTGTCCTGCTGATCGCTTACTTTGTTGCGGCTGCGATAAAAAGCTCGCCCACGGTTGTCCTGCCATTGCCCAGACGTGGTACAAAATGGAAATGTTTAATTGTACAGTGTTCCTTTCGTTCGTGATATGATTTACATGCTGTCCCGTGCCGGTCGATAGCTCGTTTGCTTTATGCTTCCTCGGACCTTTTTTTCGTACTTGCCAAGTGTATCCCCAATGCCGATAACAAGTTCCCCGTTTATGTCTGGCGGGTCTGTCTCTCGCGACAAGCTGTATCCTAAAACGGCGAATATAATGAAGCTTCAGGGGTCCGGCCAACCTTATCCCACCCTGCAAGGGTGCAGCCAGTGGATGTTGTTTGCATTGCTGCTGCCATCTCCTTCACGATTTGATTTCTGGCGAGAGTAGTGTGCTCCTTGCCAATTGGCAACAGTGCATTCAAATGACAATTATGAATTGGAAACAAATTTCCTACACACACACACATACATTCAATAGCACCGCGTTCGAGTGGCGGTAGTCGGGCTGGATGAAAGAACATAAATAATAATCTTAATCTGTGAAGCAAAATCGTTCGTTTCGTGCATATCTCGAACGATCTCCGTTCGTCGTTTCCAGTGTAACTGACAGCCTCACATTACCGCTATTGGTTGACAATGGACCGGTGAGACCGGAAGTGGAGTGAAGGGGAAGGGCAGCCCTGTATTTTAACAAAGTAATTGCGATATTTAATGCCAAACAAATGAACTAACATGAGTTACTATACTTTTATATTAAATATTAAATATCAGGCACGAAATACGATTGCCTAAAATACCAACAATCCGATACACAAAACATGACAACAGTACAAATTCAATCGAGCGCCACCTCGCGCTCTCCTTGATCACGCTTAAAACGCTCAGGATGGCAATTTTTCTTCGATCGTTCCCCGATCCTTCTGATTGCATTGTACAAATTGATAAGAAACGCGCACGCACCCCTAAAGGTGCGTTCGTTTCGCGCACAAACACCCCAAACGGACAGCTGTATGCGCATGTTTTGGCAGCCGCAAAACGACAACCGGGTGGGTGGGTTCGCAACTTACGAACTGGGAAACTGACGAGCGTACCGTACCGAAAATAAGATGATGATGATGCCCTACCACTAAGCGCAACTTTAGATTGAAGTTGTTTGGAACAACTGACTCGATGCTGGGTAGGAATTTTATATTTAGTTTAATAATAGTTCATGTTGCGGTTAATTTATTATAACATTTCAAACATGGCTAGTGGCGTATGTGAAGCTATAAATTCCATTTACAAACTACGTATTTTCTGCCGTACAAATTAAACCATAAGTGCATGTTGTGCAGTACACACCAACACGGCACCAAAGTCGTAAAAGTCGCCTCAGCACACTGGCAATAAAATAGACGCTGCATCGGCACAGTACATCGTGTATGATTCAGACGTTCGCTGCATGTGTGAAATTGCCATGTAGCATTTCCTGCTTTGCAAGCGAAACAACCAACCACGAGCAAGAACAACGTAACAAAGAAACTTGTTGATTTCATTCGTCTCTTGCTGGTATAATTTATTCAATCGTTTTGTAAAGCATTGAGGTTTGATGATATATGGTTCCATTTATTGTCGAAGATGTTTGTTCGGATCGAAGGAAAACTTGCATGAACCACCGTCATAACGAAACGCTAAGAGTGGGACAGTAAAATTGAGGCAGTGGATTTCAATTGTATGGTGGTATTTAAAGATTTTATTGCTTTATCTCATGTTATTGTCATAAAATCGAGCTCTAAATTCATCTACTTAGAGATGAATTGTATTGATGTGTCTTGGTTGATTTATATTACAGTATAAACAAATAAAACTAATAGTTGAATTTTATCACTTTACTATCTTTCTAGGTAAGTTTCATCGCCACAACTACTTTTCCAATGGATGATAGTGCATCTGCTAAATTGCTTCATGCAATATTTTGTATAAATGTCGAATACGTAAGTAATTTAAACGAAAAGAAATCTTTTGCTTCTATTCTTGGACAATTTCTGAGAATAAATTGAAACCCTTTTACCTTTCAAGACTCAGGCTCACTTGTGCATAATAAACTTAACATCGTTCCGCATCCGCCATTGTGCATTTGCATATCAAAATTGAGTGTGACTGTTCAAACAACGCCAAACAATTTTCTCAGACAGAAAGGATGGACAAAATTAACCATACGCAAAAAATTCTTTCCATTGCATTTTGTGCAACTTTGGACTAGTGACACCAAAAAAAGGCATTCTTTTTTACCCCGTCGGAAGAATTGATTGCCGTGCGTTCTGAACCAAACAAAAAAAAGGCTGGACACAAAAACAAAAGCTTTCAAAGTTTCACTCAATCTAAAGTCAAGAGATCAGCACGACCGGGAAAAACCAACAAACGGCATAGAGGAAAAAAAACAGAAGCTTAACCGGTGTTATCATGCCTTCCCAGGAAGAATTCTTTGCTCCGGTTACGGATGAGCTGGTGTTGATTGAAGCATACGTAAACACACCGACCGAAAGCAGAAACACTCACAGCCAAGAGTTTCGCTATGACCAACGCACACAAGGAACCGCAACCAGGAAGAAAGCCGTCGGAAATGAATCCTTCGACCGATCGGTTTTGTCTTGCTTGCAAACATTCCTCCACTCACAAACACCCCAGATGCAGTGCAGTGGAAAATACGAAACAATGCAACCTTCCGTCACTCAAAGGCACACAGGAAAACCGTCAGTCGAAAGATTGATAAGCGAAAACCAAGCGGTTTCGGGCATATGGCGAGTGTATATCCCAAGAAAATGGTCGCAAAAAATCGTGTCTGCAAGACTACGGGACTTCCTTGGACGGACGCTTTCGATACAGGACGACTATTGGTATGCAATGGCATGTTTATGCTCTGCGATATACACACATTCGTCGCGTAAATTGGTTTGAAAACGATTCTAGGCTTTTTGTTGCAAAACGGATACCAGAAAGGACAAAAGTTCCTCAAACAAGATTAACACTCTCACAATCGCAATTGCGCACTAGCTCTAGTGTCGATCGCACAAAAAAGGCGAAAGTGTTGAAGATTTAGTTTTTAGTGATCCGTTTGCTGAGATGATGAACAGTTTAAAGAAGATAAATTGGCATTGTAACCATTCTCCACCATGCTGACGTTTTCCTAAACTATCGGCAGATAGCGTGTCACGTAAGGCATTTGGATGATTTGTCTGCCAAAGACTAGAGAATCTAATTCGATCTCAGCCATACAGTAGCCAAACATGTCTCTGAGTTCAGCTGTAAAATGAGCACTACTACTGTTTAGCTTCTTACTTACTTACTTATCAGGCGCTACAACCGCTTCGCGGTCTTGGCCTGGTGCAACAATCCTCGATACCGCTCACGGTCTAGCGCCGTCGTCTGCCAATCCATTATCCCGGCCGTTCTGGCGGACGCATCAACGCCATCACTCCATCTCAGTTTTTGCCTGCCACGCCTCCTCTGTCCATGTGGACGGCCTTAAAGGACTTTACGGGCTGGGTCGTCCGGTGCCTTTCTCATGCCATGACCAGCCCACCGGAGCCTAATTCGCTGCACGATGGTCACCGTACAGCTCATAGAGCTCGTCGTTGTAGCGGCTCCTCCATTGTCCTTCCACACATACGGGGCCAAAAATCCTTCTGAGCATCTTCCTCTCGAACGCGGCGAAGAGGGTTTCGTCAGTTTTGGACAGAGTTCATGTCTCAGAGGCGTATGTGAGTACTGGGACTATAAAGGTTTTGTACAGTCCCAGCTTTGTCCGTCGCGACAGGTATTTTGAGTGGAGAAGTTTCCTCAGGCTGTAGTATGACCGGTTGGCAGCCAGCACACTTGTGCGCAACTCAACGTCTATGTTGTTGTCGGTGCTGACTTTTGACCCCAGATAGGTGAAGTTTTGGACGACTTCGAAGGTGCGATCACCTATCTGTACATCACCCCTGCGTAAATCAGTGTTTGTTAGCAGGGCCGCTGGTGGTGCCACCATCATTTTGGTTTTTGCCTCGTTGATCTCCAACCCGAGGTTCAGTGCCGCATGCTCGTTCCTTTGGTAAGCTTCTGCTACATAGGAGAGCCTCATACCAATGATGTCTATGTCATCAGCGTATGCCAAGATCTGGAGTGACTTA
The DNA here is from genome assembly GCA_002091835.1 of Anopheles maculatus. NCBI lineage: Eukaryota > Metazoa > Arthropoda > Insecta > Diptera > Culicidae > Anopheles > Anopheles maculatus. The sequence goes on along the minus strand of KZ061675.1, from coordinate 17,706 downwards.
TAGAAGATGGTCCCCGAAGTTTCTACCTCCGAGTCTCGGATGGCCCTCTCTAGCTCCAGATTGAATAGGAGGCAAGCAAGCCCGTCTCCCTGGCGCAGACCCTTGGTGGTAGCAAAGGGCCCTGAGAGTTTTCCATTCACCTTCACCTGGCATGTGATGTTGTTCATCGTCATACGTACAAGCCTGGTAAGCTTGGTCGGGATTCCAAATGAGCTCATTGCGTCGTATAGTTTTACCCTGGCTATGCTATCGTATGCGGCTTTAAAATCAATGAAGAGATTTATACTGTTTCGCTTCAGCTGCATTAAAAATATCAGATCACCATATACTGGTAAAAATAATGGAAGATTAGGATCGTTATCGGGCAGAGTCAAAAGACTATTCTCAAACTTACCTGTCCTAATTATTCGCTAACTTAGGGCACAGCATAGATCTTCTTGTAAGCAAACGAGAAGAAATGCATATCGAGTATCAACTTTCGTACTACGTAAGGAGATTATCCACCTTAGTCCTCAAAACCCAAATATGGTGACTGTCTTAATAAGCTAAACAACTAGCTAACAACCGACTCAAAAAAAAACTTACGATGCAAACGTTACTATGTCACTACTTTTTCTTCTTTTCTTTCTTAGCCTAACGACCTCTTAAGTCATGCCTGCCATTTTTGGCTTACTAGACATATTGTTAAACCGCATAGTTGGATAGTCAGTCCTTACTATGGGGGAACGGCCCAGATGAGACTTGATCCCCGGTCCTGCCATGTGAAGATACGCTTATATATATAAATATAATTTAGAAAAAATAATATTGACCTCACGCTACGACGCTCACGCCATTTTGAAACATAACATCTGATTTTGTTCGGATTTCTAGACGAAAGATTCATGAATGTTGTACATACACGCAGCTTAAATCATTGGAAAAAAGTTCTTTGCAAAGAAAGATTCTTAAATCTTGCTTCAATTTTTGCATACCAACACCCCACACACACACACACACCGCACAATGAAAAACGAGAAGGGATGCATACCAACCGAGGAAAACTTGAGCGACACCAATTTATACTGCACCGAAATAACAAAAAAAAAGGAATCCAGGAATTCCAGGAATCGGTAAATCTTAAAAAGGGATTTCCCTTTACGTCGAAGCAATATTTATTGTCCTTGCCGCAGTTCCGCATCAACGCGCGGCACAGACTGCAAATGGAACTGTCTCAAACCTGTCACCCGTTTGATGGAATGACCATAGATTCCATTTTTTTTTTCGTCTTGTTTATTCACACACATACACACACCTCACACCAAAACTGCACGCAAGGGATATGGCGAATGGTGGCGAAATGCTTTCCAAATGGGGTTTTGTGCTACTACCAAACGTCTCGCAGATCACCGTTCTTAACGTTCCGGAAGCGGTGTAGTCACGCGCCGCCCGCGTGGTGTGGTGTAGCGATGGGAGAGGGAACGTCATCTCACTGCCGCCCAAAGAGTGATTCATTTCCATCAATACGGTCGGGGAAGGTGGGCACAAATGGAAACCTAATGCTGCTGCACCACACTGCATCCTAGGAGGTGGAAGCGAATTGTTCGCATTTTTTTTGTTCGCTGCTTCTTTCTTTCTTTTCGATAGTTTACAGCACACAAACTGGTTTGCCTTCTTTCCATTACACGAGCTTCAGAATGCGAGAAATAAATCGTCAGCGCATGAACGGTAACGGTCACATGTTGGTTGTATGTCGGAGTGACGCATCGGAACATTCGTATCGTTTCGTCCCAGTCCGAACGGATCGATTCATAGAGCAAATCGGCACCCAGTTCCCTAACTGAAGCGCAGGAGCTTCTGGAAGGAAATTGAGATTTCAGTTCGTTTTCTCTAGACAGTCAGAAGCTTTTTTTTCGTTGGCGCTTTTCTTAACAGTTACGAAAGAAAACCAAAAAAAAAAAAAATCGACACAACGCTTGCATGGTGGAATGAAGAATATGCACACCGAAACGTGCACTAACAGTATCGTTACACCACCCAGCTAGCAAACCTTTCACTGGAAGCTCTGAGATAAGTGTTCACCCCGAAAGCTTACCCCACACGGCAAATCCATAATCCTATTCGCAACCTTCGTCAATAAATCCGCGTGCACACTGCGGTTGTTCTTAAGCGGTTGCGATAGAAACGTCACTGCAGCAAACCCCCGCTACGAAGGAAGTGAAAGGTCGTGGAAATGAATAAATTTTATTATCAAAAATAGATTTGCATACTTCTTTTTCAACGCTTCGCCGTACAAGGGAAGAAAAATCATCTATCTTGTGGAATAGAAGAAAAAAAAACGCAAAGTACAACCCACTTTAATCCTTCTCTATGCAAGGGTGCAATTTGTTTTAACTATCAAAAGGTAAAATTACGCTTTTTTAACAGGTAATTTATCCCGAAAAACGTGCGATTTGGCGTATGGGATTCATTAAATTGTCGGATTTGCTTTACACTTCGTACCTCTTACCTATTCAATCGTTCTGCTTTTCTGCTAGCAAGCCAGTGAAAGAGAGCGAAAAGAAGAATGCTATGAGAACCGACCTTTTAAAAAAGGATCCCTTAAATAATGATTCAAAGATGCTCCCGTGTGGGGTGCATTTAAACGTGCAGAAGCAATTTTTTAATGTTCCATTTCCTGTAAGAAGCCAAAAAAAACCTATCGAAATCCCATTTGGACCACAATTTGCCCACGAAAGCGCAGATAATTGTCGAAAAGCCAATGATCATAAATATTTTGTAACGCCCTGCGCCGGCAAAGATAATTATTGCTTGCAACAGTGTTAGGCCATCCGATGGACACGTTTCTGGCTAATTGCTGCTCGGCTCTTACGTTTTTCGGAATTATAGGTCGCGCAAAGGAGCTACATCCGAGCGGATGTGGATATCTTTACAACAAAAAGATGTGCCATTTGTTTAGTGTGGTTATGATAAGTTGACACTGGCGGCAACAGCCTCTAACAAAACAGTGTTTATGTTCTTAGTTTTATTTTTCTTCTCTTGCCTGCATTGCACCTTACAAGGTGTAGCTCACTGTAGGGACTTGAAAATAATGAGCAAATCTAATAGATTCTCCTGTCAATGGGATAGAATCTTTTAGTGCAGCAAGCGGTGCACCTAAATAATCTTCATATTGGGCCTCACAGAGCACTACCGACCGCAGACAGGCTTAATCTTTGTGTGGGCGGCCATCTGTGCGATGTTGCAAGAACAAAACGATGACCAACCAAATGTGAAGTGCCACCCGTGGAAGAAGAAACCCGGGAGACCGCGTAGCACCACATCTCAACATCCCGATAAACAACAAGGCGACAAGGCCATGCAACCCAATGTGGTGGTATCCATCCCCTATCTTGAGCCACGCATCACGGGCGCGACCCACGATACTGCCGCCCCTGCCTACCGCGTTATTGTACTTCAATTCGTTGCCACTTACCCTCCCGACCGGGCCGGGGTAAAAAAGAGCCTACCGAGTCAATTCAATCCCGCGATCGGTTTTGCATTGATTTCGCGTTCCCGCGTTCCCACCGGGCGTCATCCGGTCGACCCAGAAGCGAACCAGGTATATCATTAGTTCGAACCATACCCCATCCTGTGTTGACCATTTTCTCTCCCGATAGTACAATTGATTATTTTAATGAGCAGAGCGTACGGGGTTCGACGAAAAGAAACCACACCCGGTTGAAGAAAGGGTGACCGAGTGTGTGTTTGTGTGCGAGAACGCGATTTGATTGTGTTTCCGATTTGTGAGGGTACGCGAGATTTAGCTTTCCTTGGGTCTTGGGTGTACTCTGGGCCTCTTACCGACGGCCCTGTCGCCGCATATGCACGCTCCAAGCAGACAAGCGATTGGGGGTTTGTAGGGTGCGTCCGCGGGTGCTCACGAGAGATGTTTGTGGGTGCCTTTCCCATTTTCCAATCATCATCGGGGGAAACTGTGTGCTGCACCAACAAAATACACACAAACACACACACTGCACCAGCTCACTTTTGACGATTGCACAAATCGGTGCATCAAAATGGTGTCCAGCTCAATGAGGTACGGGGGTAACATCCGGCGGCAATGTTACTTACTCCGCAGAAAAGTTGTGTTCCCCGCTTGTTTACAGGACAAAGAAACTATTTTGCACTTTTTTTCGTGTATTGTTTCACCGACCATCTTATCGCATCCTCGTTCGGTGGTCGGTCGGATCGTGATATCAACCGGCAACCGGTAGACGACAACTTATCATGAGAGTCTCGTGCTGAACATGATCCTCGTAAGTTTACTCGCCAAAACGGAAGGGGTTGGGTTTATGCTACTACTACTACCATCCTCGATCTACATCTCACGTTCCAGGTACAAGCAGAATGCTGTCGTTTTCGGGAACACACAGCAGCATAACACGATAATTATCGGAGCAAAGTTTTGGTTCAGTTTGCAGAAAAAACACGCCGTTTTGGTTGCGACAAGCGGCAGATCGTGAACGTGGCGTTGTTTTGCGTTGCTTCCATCCCACCGGAAGATACCTTAAATATTTCCCCAATCTCAGAAGCGTTGGTTTGGTGTAGATATGGTTTACTGTGTTTTTTGCAACTGGAAAACCCTGAACGAGCCCCGTTTGGATTCGTTCGCCACAGACTGTACAGGAAATGACAACAACACTTTACCGCACTCTGTCGCACCATGGATTGATCGGTGTACATCATCCGCATGCCTTTGCATGCGCGATCGTGTGCACGTCCCACGTCAGCACAACATGCGAACGAAGCAAAGTAGCAATGTACGGAAGCGTAAAACTAGCCGGCAACATTGCTTCCCTACATTCTTTGGTTGTTCCGTCCGCTCACCAAGGGTAAGAATATTTGCCCCGACACGCATTACGAGAGCGTGGTGAAATATCTTCCAACCTCCCCTATGATACGGGATGGCCATACAGAAGGTAAGCGTGGGCACGAAACTCAAAATCCCGCTGTAGATCGCTTATGTCGTGCTTGTTCAACATACCCTCAGCGCGCGCACTCACACACATCCCGTCCGTGCCGCACCACAAGCCCCACAGCAAATCGGGCAAAGAATTGATATTCAATTTTGCTTACGAAAGTTTACTTCCCGGCCGACACAGCAGCCGCACAAGAAGCAGTGCGGCTTGAAGTAGATCAATCTGCCGGGTTGCAACCGACACGACATGATACCGACCGCTGCAAACGACGAATGTACGCTGACAGGATGGACACGTTCGCGTTGGGACGTTACATGATGTACGAAATCGGTGCAATCGGTACACAACGTCCAATCAGTCGGGTTTGCGGTGACCCCACGGTAGAAAGCTTTCAATCTTGTTTGTCACCTGCAAAATGACACTGCGCGAAATGGGGGATCAGGAATTTCTTTTCTTGTTTGTGCTCGGTTTATGCTGCTGCTGCTGCTGCTGTGACCCTTTATTCGGCGTGGTGCGATTTATGCTTATGATTGAAACATAAAGTACTACCGAGTAGTACTGTGTGCTCTCAGCGAACCGCACTTAACGTCCATGTCACTGTACGCTAGGCACGAGCAGGGTGAGCTATAAATAGCGATCGAGAAAATGCGCTTCGCTTGCAGCTTCGCGTCGTAAAAGTACGATCGCTTAGAACGCGTTTCGCTGTGTTGTGTTTTGTGTTCAATCAAATAATGTTTATTATTGCCATATGTGCTACAATTTAAAATTAAACAAGTGGTCGGTTACTACTCTCGGGAAGTTATTCTTGACATGATGCTCATTTGCTGGGCAGGTGAAGTGCTATGTTAATCAACGTGCTTATCATATACTACGTATTAGTTTGTATAACACAAAACCATGCCATCTGCATCCATCCAACCTATCACCTATTACATTACCATGTAAGGTGAACTCAGTTCTATGTTTATTGGTGCTTAACTTAGTAATGTTACAAAGCAAAGTCCTTCGTCAATATGTTCAATCATATCTGGACGATCTGGACTCACACTAAGATGTAATCTCTAGACCTTGATGGATGGCAAATTTTTCACACTTTATGGTTATGTCTTACCTTGGAACCATCACTCATAACTTATGGAAGTTCTCTTCCACGATGATCCAATATTCTAATTGTATAACATACGAGTAATAGTACTGTACGAACTACCCCACACCTACTTGATTCATAACACATTCTCGAGCTAACTGAGAGGTCACGCGAACTAGTCACAACTTTAAGCGTGTCTCAATTCAAAATCAACTACTGTTTAACAAAATATTGCCTTCTTTCGTATTCATACGTAACAATATAAACATTGAGAGTTAGAGTAACATGAAAAAATAAAATAAGCACTAACACATAAGCCGAAACCAGCGTAAAAACTGCATCCGCCATTACCAAGGTTGGGATTTTCAAAAACTGCATCACTGTACGACTCCAAAGGTTGTCTCATAACGGTTATTAGAACCTTCCACGAGTAACATAAGTATTTTACGTAAAGTGTCTGTACAGATCGATCACGAAACTATTTACAACTGCAGACTTATTACAGATGGTGCTACTACTTCCTTGAATGTCAAATTGTTATCTGTGACTCGATCCTATGTACAGTTTCAAAACAAGCCTTTCAATCTCAGCTAACGTAAGTTTTCAACGAAAATTAAATCAAGATAACACACATCTTACTAATGCAGACAGTATAAAGAATTCGTGGAGAATGTAAATCTTCTCATTTCGGGAGTTATTGAGAGTTCCCAAATCCAAGACAAGGCCTCGCATTCTCCAACGTTCCAATTAACATCGAGGAAAGGAAATTGTACCAAATTTTTTTTGATCACTTTGACGATAAATTAATGTAATGTAATGTTTGCTGTATGATTGCATGCACTCGGTAAATGTGATCTTGGGTACCTTCGAAAAGTAAAAGTATTTAGAAAAAAAAAACACATTGCACCTGAACTTGCTTATCTATGACAAGAATTATCCTTCATGAAAGCTAAAGCTCGAATAATCTGTTTTCTTCATATGAGAAATGCCACATGGTATAATGCAAGCTATTGATTTAAACTGAGCGTGATGATGAACCAATCTGTTCCGCCATAGAATTAACTGTTGACAAAGCCCTCGTGACTGTATAATGCAGTTTAAAACGTTCTTGAATCTTCGAAAACACATTTAAACATTTCGTCATACCATCCCAATCAAGCCATGTCTTTAAGTCTCATTTCATTCAAGTCTAATCCTGTCTCAAGATTAATCTCAAGTTTCCAATTTTCTCTACCGTGTTAGCTAATTCTTTACTATTCCCTTCACTCCGAGGAATGGACAAAGAAAACAACGCGATGCCTTAATGAGTCGTTATCGCACGCTCGTATGCGAACCCCAAACGCCTTTAACCGTCACCCCGTGCAGCCAAACATACGATGCGCATTGGTTCCAGCAGTTTTCCGTATGACCATGAGCATGAGATGGCACACATGTCATAGTGTACCGTTCCCGTCCATACGGTTTTGTTTGAAGAATTGCAACCGTCACCGCTTACCGGCAAGTGTACCAGATTGGTCTTCCCGCCTTGATGCTAGCTAATTATTTCATGATCACAGCTACTGTCCAGCGCATCCAACGAAACAAAAGCCCTGCCCTGCCAGTCGGGCACAGAGTAGGCAGTAGGTTCGATAGCGTTCGATATTCCTACCCAGCGAGAAAACGCTACAAAACGAAAGGAATTAAATACAGCTTGAGCTTCGGGGAGCGTATGTGAGTGTGTGGCCGTGGCCGTTCGGCAGCAGTGTTTCCCCCTATCTTAATGCTGCCTTACTTGCCGTTCGAAGTTTTCGAGCGCCTGCATCCATGAAATGAAGTCATCAATATGGAAAATAAATTTACCACATACTCCCGGGCCCGTGTCCCGGCTAACCCAGTCTTTCTTACCGTTCTGCTGTGGTGTGTGTGTATGTGCATATGATCAATGAGGCCGGAGGATGGATGGAAGAAACCGTATCCAGTTCTTCTGCGATGGGCTCGGGATGGTACGGCTAATCTTCATCCTGCCGAAGGTGCAATCTTTATTTCCCTTCCAAGGATCACGCTGGCTAGCGGGCAGTAAGAGAATGACAACCAGAACGTAAGCGGACGTAAAATGCACCTCCACCAGCGACGTTCAACACCAAACCGTGCATGATTGTTACGGTGTTACGGGATGGCTTGGATGCTTTTGATGCTGGGGATGCTGATTAACGCGAGACTCTGGTGCAAAGTCGTTGCTCAAAGCGAGAACTTTGAAGGATTGCTTTCAGTACAGAGGGGGTAGATAGTGAGGAGACGGTTTGGTGGTGGTTTTATGGTGAGCATCAAGCTCGTGGATTCCACCGTCATCCAATCTTTCGATGCAGCGCGGGCAAGGCTGGTCTTTCGCGCTTTGCCACTACACCGTGCCTTTACAAAACTCTGCGTCACATTGCGCCTTGGTCTTGAGTTGCTTCTGTTAATCTTTTTTGCTGAAATGTATGTATGTATGTATGTGTGTGTGTATTTGTATGTGACGGTTCCACAGCACAGTTCGCTGTAATGCTATCGATGCGTTTCGGAGAAAGCCAACCATACGGTACCAAGTTCGATCCGATAGCCCGGTTGTCGGTTGCGGACTGAATCGGTTCGTTTGCATATGCGGCCACCACCAGCCAGGAACCCGCTCAGCTCGAGGAACCTTCCGGTTAGGCGTTTTGTCACGGGTGTTATTGTGTGCCTTGACCAAACTCATCCACAGCGCTTCCAACATGCGACCGAAAAAAGATGATGATGGACTTGGACTGGGTGTGAGTTTCGTTTCTTTGTTTCGACGAGCTGTGCTAATCGGGATCCGCTGAAGGTACGCACAAGAACGGAAAGATGCGTGAACGAGATCATTCTGTTTGCGCTATACCCGTGCCCATGTCTTTTCCACCAGCGGCCACACAATCTAAGCCTATGAAGCGAATATCTCACGCGCCTTTATTGTCATCATTGAACAACTTTCGATCAACTGAAAATCTTGACTAAGCGTTTTATTGTTTGTTTTTTAGTTAAATTTCTGCACCAAGCTGAATGTGAACCATGTGTTCTTTATATGCCTTACAGTCTCACGATAATAAACTCACTAACTGCACGGTTGAAAAGTGCTTAGCTCGTAAACAAACACTCAAAGCAGATGTAGTTTTATGTATGCATTTCCTACGCATTGACTTTGGAACTAATTTTGCGGGCGTTCGTCATTCGATGGAGGCAAACATAAGCTAAAGCAAAACGATAAAGAGCATGAACGTGTGACGCGCTTTGAGACACATACAAGAGTTTTGATTTTGATTCTTCGCTTTGCTGGTGATTTAGAATTCCGGCATAAATCACGAGCGTGTAATTAGAGGGCGTGACATCCAGAAATCTGAATCCCTCTATTGTTTTTTTTATTGTTTGTTTAACTGAAGTGGCCAAAGAGAGTGACGTAAAGGAAAATAGTGCATCATCAACTCTTACGGCAACGTTAACACAACACAATAAGTAAGTTTAGTAGATGACATTTTAATGAAAATTGATGCTAGCAAGTATGTCTTGTCCATGAATTTTAAGAACGAAAACATATTTTAGTACAATATTAAAAGTGTTCCACGCGATATCCAAATTTATTTTCAGGTAATCTCTCTATCGGTCAAGTTTTTTCGTCCAATGTAATTATTTTTTACTAAAATAGAAAATTCGGGATTACTTTACGACGATGATGTCGCTTTGAAGAGTTGCTTATTTGTTGGGGCAATCCTTTCCGTTCAGGTATTCACAAAAGAAATTACCAAGAGCACGGGATGCAGTAGATTTATTTTTTAACGCTTTTTGTCCAAACAACGTTACCAAAAACGAGCGTTAGCACTATAACAATGCCAGCCAGTTTCGAATGTGCGTCAACGGTCATGATGATGAATTTCGAAAAATAAAGCTCTTTTGCCAACAATTTTCAACGACTTCAACATGTTGTAGTGATGTAAGGAGATATATAATTTAAATAGTATTAACATAAAAAAGTTTGACGATCTGTTCATCTTGAAAAAAAAATCGTATACCTATAGGCGACACACCCTGTAGTTTCATTTCCATCTTCACAGCTTACGAAGCAGTTCTTTGTACATCCATCTGTTTCGTTGCACGGCACGAAACAGATCAAATGTCGAGTGTCGATAGACGAAGACCTTTCCTATTTCCTAGAAACCATGGAAAATCTCTCTCTCTCTCGCTCTCCCTGTCGTTTTGTCTACGCGACTAATCGGTTTGGTGTTGAACGGCATGCACAGCGAAAACCATTGAGCGATTGTGACTAATTAAAGGCCTTTTAGCAGAAGCAGCCCACCAAAGATCACAATTCCCCGTCGTCGCTCACTTCTTCTCCACCAACGGCATTGCAAGGCATACAGAAAATGAACAAATTGCTTAGCACTTCTGTGCACCGATTCCATGCCGCCTGTTCCCATTTCCCGAATAGGGTTTTGTACCCCGCTGCAGAAGAATATTTAATCCCACTTTTGCGGGAAAGTAGCCGCTCATCGAAAGAACAAACGGGAATGGTGAGGGAAAAAGTCGTGCCACGATTCATTATTTTATGTGTCCGCTTCGTACAGCTTTCTGCCGCCTGGCACCGTATGTGCAGTGATGAGCTTTTGTTATCGGGCAATGGGGATGTGCCGGGTCCGGGTTAGAGCAGCCAGGGTAATGGGGACAGCCACGCGAAACCCGAGAGAGATAGGACTTTTCGGTGGAATTCTCTGTTTGCGGTTGAAGAACCACGCGCGGCGAAGAAAATAAGCGCAACGACCATAAAATCAATCGTCCATTCCCCAAGGAGTTCGATTGCGGAGAGTGTGCATAATTTCTTGTATGTTCACTCACGATATCTCTTCCCGGTTCGGTTCTGCATCTGTTGTGGTGGGTGCAGGCTGATGCTGGCCATTGCACCCGGGCTCAATATTGAGCCCCCGCTTAATTGATCCCCTGTGCGGTACACAGATCGGTGTCCAGAAGGACACACTACAGGACAGATGGCAAAGGTGCGATTAGCAAAACGACACAGCCACCATAAAAATAACCGGTGATCGGTAAGAAATCGAACGAGCATGGCAAGAAGAGTCCGACAGCGCGATCGTATACTTGGGATGGGATTTTTTATTATTATTCTGTGAGGGTCTTGGACAGGTCTCCCACAATCCGTCCATCGCAATGCTTTGGTGCTCTATATTCGCGTGTAGTTGTTTGGTTTTTTTTTTTTTCTTATCAAATGCTAAATCTCTTAAGAGCATCCGGAGAGCAATCATGAAAAGATCACACTCGAGAATTAGGATTGGAAAAGCCAATATGAATGGAAGAGTTCCGTACTCAAGGAGTTAAAACTTTCCTCAAACTGGTAGGGATTTTTTTTCACAAAATCCCTACTAATCTACGTAAAATATGTGTCCTACTCACACCCGGCAATGGTGATCAATTTCCCTCAATCGGAACAATGCACATTCCTGCACTAATTACCCCCCAACATCGTAAATGCAAAACTTCATCCCAATCGCCCGTCGTCTTCGTTTCAATCCCATTCAATCCGATCTGTGGCTTTCTGTTCACACGCGAACCACCTTCAACTTCTTCTTGCCCACAGTTGCCCGCCCGGTGATCACTTTATGTTCGTGTTTGAGTCGCTGATCCGGTGAATGTCTCATTTAGCATAAATTACCACGAGATGTAGAAACTCCGCGTTGGAATTCCTCATCCTCCATCCTCGTGGTATTCATTGATTCATCTGCATATGTTTCAGTTTCGTTGCACTGCATGCATCCGTTCTCTGGCAGCGATTGATGCGCGAGTTTTCGATTCGTGCATTGGGAACCTTCGGGGGCAATTAACATCGCGCAACGTAAATGTCGTCATTAGTACGGAAAACGGGGGCTTGCCTGCTCCATCTGCGGGCAGCAGACAGATCGAGCTATTGCCTCCGTTCACCCATCATCATCATCGCACCCGAGGGAGTTCGATTAAGGTGACATTAATTTCACCCACAAATCCACCCGAAGTCGAATGCGGCGACGTCACACGATACGGGCGTGATATATGAACGTGTTCGCGTACAATACTTCCTGTCGGTTGTGCAGAATTTAGTGTCTCCTGGGGTAGAAAGGATATCCCGCGGTGCGGCAATACGCTGGCAATGATTAATGTTCGCGAAGAGTGTGTGTGTGTGTGTGTGCCTACCTACGGAGATGTCTTACATATTTGTCCTACGCTCTGTTCTTTGCAGGAGACGATGAGGAAGCCGGTGACGAACAGCAGCAGCAGTCACAGAGCTCAGTACCAGCGGAGGAAAACGGTGATAGTAACAGCACAATAGGAAGCAACAACGGCAACAGTGGGCACAGTAACAGCGGCAGCAGCAACAGCAGTAATCACAGCAGTCGAAGTAATAGCAGTGCCGAAATGAACGGTGGCGGCCTGGAGCCCGGTATCGATGCGAAGCTTGAGACGGAAATGAGCGATAGAAGTCCATCGCGACCGGTAGTGACACCTTCGCCTACGGAAGAACATCCACCCCAATCACAACCACCGGACGAAGATCCCGACAGGGGCGAAACACCGGCCGGCGGCGAGGAAGCAGTGTTGTCGTTGCGCGAAATTAAGCAAGAACCGAACGTAGAGCAGGAACCTGTCGGTAAAGACCCCAGACCCGGTTCGACGAGTTCGTCCCAAGGACAAACGCCTTCGCCGACACCCATCCCGATGCTGCGGCTAAATGTGGCCCTTGCCGCCGATCCAGCCGCAAATCCCGATGCAAAGGATCTCAAAAACCTCAGCGATGCCGAAGCGGCCCTCGAGGAGAAGCAATCTCACCACCACCACCAACAACAACAACAGCAGCAACAACATGCGCTCAACATGGCCATCGGTCCACCGCCGGCCCTGCAATCGTTGGGCAACACACCGCCGGCATTGCTAACCCGCAAACCAGCCCCATCTCTAAAAGGTCCCGAATTAACCCTGCCGGTAGAATTACCACCACGGTTGCCCATGTACATCTGTGGTCCCTGCGGCATTCGCTTCTCGTCCGCGTCGACACTGGAAGCACATCAAACGTACTACTGCTCGCACCGGAAAGATGCGGACGAAGCAGGTGGTGGCGGTGGTGGTGGTGGCGGTGGAGGAGGAGCAGGAGGTACAGCCACGAGCGCTGTGCCGACAAGCGGCTCTTCCAGTGGTGGTGCTGGCGGGGTTAAGAATGCGCATCCAGGCGGCGAAGGAACTGGCGAACCACCGGCAAAAGCACTCAAAACTGGCAAACAGTACGCCTGCTCGCAGTGTTCGTACAGTGCCGACAAGAAGGTTTCGCTCAACCGGCACATGCGCATGCACCAATCGTCTCCCTCGCCGTCACCGGTCGGTGCGATCGTAAACGGCGACGAAGCGGTCGTTCTCACCGGCCATCACCATGTGCAACAACAACAGCAGCAGCAACAGCAGCAACAGCTTCAACTTATCCAAGCGCAAGCGGTTGCCGCAGCTGCCGCCGTTTTGCACCAACAGCAACAGCAACAACAGCAGCAGCAACAGCAGCAAGGACCACAATCACAAGGACCAGCTCCACAGGTCGACCGTTACTGTTCCGATTGTGATATACGATTCTCCAGCACCAAGACATATCGGGCGCACAAGCAACACTACTGCAGTTCGCGCCACCGCGAAGGGTAAGCAACGTCTAAACGTGCTCAAACCGGCTTAAGTTTTATGACCCTAGCGTTATTTCTTTACTTTTATTGCGAAACAGGCAACAGTCGAACAACTCGACGCCCAAGCCATCGTCTGCCCCAAAGTCGGGTTCGCAGAGCCCTCCGGACGTTCCGAAAACACCACCGGTGGCAGCCAGTCAACAACCGTTCCTGGCGCTGCCGACAAATCCCATCATCGTGATACCGTACTCGCTGATCCGCGGTGCAAGCGTTATTCCGGGTTTGCTGTAAGTAGTGTGTGGCTATATGTAAATGATTTTACCTTTACGTAAACAACAGAAATGTATTTAAAATATTGCAGACCATTGGCCGATGCTATTGGTGCACAATATTTAAAAGCCCAAACGTCCAATATAGCTTTACAGGGCATCCTGATGTTAGTTTAACCTTTTATTCAATGACTGTTTCGAATATTCCGAATCCATCAAACTGTTACATACGGGTTTGAAAATATATTTTAATTAGGCATTATGTTAGGCACGCCTGTTTTAGGAATTAAAATCAAAAACTTTAATAAATGGGTATAATTGATGGTCTTATAAGTTGATAAGAAGATTTGTGTGAAGAAAAAAAAGGTAGCAACAGTTTTCTAAAAAATATGAAAAAATCATAAAACATAGGATTTCTTGATTCTTGTAAATCTCATACGATCTGGATGGGATTCGATACCCGATCCCTTCATGAGAGCAAGTAGCGTCGCTCACAATATAGCAATATTTTAAACCATTTATACTGTAGATGGGACTTTAGCAGACTCTTAGACGAAAATCTACGAATATGCGTGAAAGGATTAGTTACAGCTTATTTTTCCCATTTCCCCTTCAACCACAGCTCATCTCTTGCACCCGGAGTGGCCAATCCCGAGTCAGCTTGTTTCATTTTTCAAAACGGCAGTTTGCAACCGATCGCAATGTCGCTAGCCTCCCAGGTACAAGCGGTAACGGCTGGCATAGTGCCGAGCGGGTTTGAAGGGCTGGTAGGACACAACCAAACACAGCGACCCACTCCAACTTCCGGCGTTATTAGCTGCAATCAGCAGCAGCAACATCAGCAACAGCAGCAGCCTTCCCGAGGTCATACACCAAACATATCGAACAGTAGCGATAATAATAGCGTACATAGTGGTTCCGGTGGCGCATCAACGGGTGAAGTGTTGAAAGCTATCAACAAGCGAGACAATTCTGCTAACAAGTAAGTTAAACCATGCAGCTCATTGAGCGCGCCAACCGCTAAAATGGATGCTCTCTGTCTCTTCTGCTCCCTTAGAGAACAACCGACCGGGTCAACACCGCTCGATCTTTCGGTACGACGACTTTCGCCCGGTGCCATCGGTAGCTTAAGCCTTCGCGAACGATCCCTCTCACTATCGTCGGCGGTGTCGGCCGATCCACGGCTAGATTTCGACAGCCTGATGGAGGGCAAGGAGAATCTGTCCGTCAGCGGTGATTCGCTCACACCGGAACAGATTGTGTGTGCACCGTCGTTGCCGGGCAGTCCACCGCTAACACCTTCCCCGAAGCGTCGCTCCAACAGTCCGCGGGGTGGTGGACCACCGGTATCGAACGCAGCTGCTGTGGCCGCAGCAGCAGCAGCAGCAGCCGCTGCCGTTGCTGGCCAGCACAGTCTCGGTGGTCCTGTGGGTGGATTGTCCATTTCACCGCTTACACTACAGCAGCAACTAATGCAACCGCTGCTCCCAGCCGACATTGCACTGCGCCTATCGGCCGTCGGTGATCCGGCCGTCAATCTGAACCTCAACATCCTGCCCAACGCACACTCGCTACTGACGAAGCAAGGCGTGGAGCTAGCACTGCGTCTCTCCTGAACAGTAGCGATAATAATAGCGTACATAGTGGTTCCGGTGGCGCATCAACGGGTGAAGTGTTGAAAGCTATCAACAAGCGAGACAATTCTGCTAACAAGTAAGTTAAACCATGCAGCTCATTGAGCGCGCCAACCGCTAAAATGGATGCTCTCTGTCTCTTCTGCTCCCTTAGAGAACAACCGACCGGGTCAACACCGCTCGATCTTTCGGTACGACGACTTTCGCCCGGTGCCATCGGTAGCTTAAGCCTTCGCGAACGATCCCTCTCACTATCGTCGGCGGTGTCGGCCGATCCACGGCTAGATTTCGACAGCCTGATGGAGGGCAAGGAGAATCTGTCCGTCAGCGGTGATTCGCTCACACCGGAACAGATTGTGTGTGCACCGTCGTTGCCGGGCAGTCCACCGCTAACACCTTCCCCGAAGCGTCGCTCCAACAGTCCGCGGGGTGGTGGACCACCGGTATCGAACGCAGCTGCTGTGGCCGCAGCAGCAGCAGCAGCAGCCGCTGCCGTTGCTGGCCAGCACAGTCTCGGTGGTCCTGTGGGTGGATTGTCCATTTCACCGCTTACACTACAGCAGCAACTAATGCGACCGCTGCTCCCAGCCGACATTGCACTGCGCCTATCGGCCGTCGGTGATCCGGCCGTCAATCTGAACCTCAACATCCTGCCCAACGCACACTCGCTACTGACGAAGCAAGGCGTTGAGCTAGCACTGCGTCTCTCCTCTTCCGGTGGATCTGCTTCCGATGGGTTGGCGAAACCACAGATATCTCCACTGCTCAATAGCATCTCTCCGACGGGCGGTGGTGGTGGACCAACGGGCGTTAATAGCAGCGGTCCCGCCGGTCCCGTTCTCACACCCCAAACGCCCCAAATCTTTGTGAAGCAGGGCGATTCCAAGTGTAAGGAGTGTAACATTGTGTTTTGCAAGTACGAAAACTATCTTGCACACAAGAAACATTACTGTTCCGCTCGTAACCAGGAGGATGGTGAGCTGCCCAAGGTTAGTCCACCGATTTCACCGCAAGCTTTGGCGGGTGGTGCACCTTCCGGAGCTAGTCCGGCGATAAGTGCTGGGTCGGTCGCGTATCAGCAGCTGATTTGTGCTGCTTGCGGTATTAAGTTTACCTCGTTGGATAATCTCAGCGCTCACCAAATGTACTACTGTCCTAAGCGTATCGACGCCACGCTACCAGTGGTAAGTGTTTGATAGCGGAAGTTCCTATTGGGATTGAAATTAATCATTACGTATGCTATGTGTTGTCTAGAGCGCCACACCGACTGCTGTTGTGACGTCACAACCACACAAGGAACGTTGCTCCAAGTGCAAAAGTATGCACGAACCGGGACAACCATGTACGGTTTCATCACCTGCATACTGGAAGAGGACGGCATCGAGATACCGCCGGCCGGAGCCCAAAATGCGGCGGCCATCGCAGCAGTCGCAGCGGCGCATGCAATCGCATCCCAAAAGTTCCCCCCGGTACAGGAACCGGACCACACAGGCGTACCGCGCATCTCACCACCCTCGGCATCGTCGACCGGCAATGGACAGCTTGTGCGGCATCAGTGTGAGTTTTGTCCGTACAGCTCAAGCTATCGGGTTAATGTGGTAAGTTGCAAAACCTACCGAAATCTGGTTGCACAAAACATTACAAAACGGCCACTTTCTTCTACTTCGATTGCAGGCCAAACATATCAAACACGTACATGGCCGGGAGAGACCTTCGACCGGCCACTCACCACTAATCGGTGAGGGAGGAGAATCTTTGCTGTACAATGGGACGGTCGGCGGGGAAACGGGTGGTGCCATTGCACGGCCACCGATTGCCAGCACACCGGGACTTACCGTGGCCAATAGGTAAGGCTGAAATGGGACAGCATTCAGGCGTCCAGCAGCTCAAGACTTTAAGCATTGACACAAAGATTTTCCTCCTGTGCGTTACAGTCAAATCATTAAAACGGAACCAAAGGACGACGTGAACAGTGGACTGCAGCAGGACGACCCGGACACACCCGACATTAATGTGGACATCGTCATGGAAGAACCGGCCATTAAAAGCGAAGTGTTTGATCCACACATGCCTTCGCTTAACTCACCGCTCGGTTCCCCTGCAGTA
>KZ061674.1:397658-436911 GCA_002091835.1 Anopheles maculatus | reverse complement strand
TGCTGCTGCTGCTGCTGCAGGGGTTGTTGCGGCTGATGTAGATGATGCAGATGCTGATGAGGATGATGATGAAGTTGATGCAATGATGGCGGTCGTAAGATTCCCGCACCACCGCTACCGTGCGCCAGAAGTTCGGTACCGTCCCGATGCGTGTAGTCCCTGGCCGTCACCAACGAGCGTGTACTACCACTGATGGCAGGGGTAGACCGGAAGTCTTCACGCAAATCACGCCTCCTGGTCATGGTGGCGATACTGGTCATGGTGGGGCGAGGTGCAGGATCGGTCGAGGTAACGAGCAGTTGCGAAACTTCTGCCAGATCGTACTGCGTCGACTGATTGCAGAGTTCTTTCGGTAGACTGACGACGGAATAGCTTCTCGTGTCACGTGGCTGAACGGGAGCGGCTGGATGGTCCGATCCGAGTGATGATGCTGAACCGGATGAGGATTGTTCGTCCGATGGGTTCGGCGACACGATCGAGACTTTCTTTGGTGAAACCGTACGATTGTTGCTGCAGGACGACTGATGATGATGGTACAAATGTTGCTGCTGTTGCTGCTGCTGAAGTTCACACTTGTGCGAGTGCTTAATCGCGGAAGTGCTGCTGCGTCGCATTGAAGTAGCGTGGCCATGCCCGTGATAGTGTGGCGTCAGCGATAGTTCGATTGTCTGTATGCTGTTCGGACCACTGCTTGGGGCTGGCTTCGCAATCGTAGCACTGGTGGTGTTTGAAGTCACGCGTCCCGGTGCACCCTTCATAGACACTTGCTCGTCCGTGTCCAGGGACTGTTGGGGTTGACTGTTACTGAACGATGTTTCCTCTTTCAACTGTTGCCCATCGCCAACAGACGCAGTGGAAGCGGCGGCAGCGGCAGCCGCAGCTGCCACTACAGCGCCCGACGAAGATTCCACTACGTTCAGCCGGGATTCGAGTTCGAGCAGATTGATCTTCATGCGAGAGTTGCTTTCGCGCTTTTCACGCTGATAGTAGATCGCGACAAAGATCAGTACGTTGAGAAAGAGCAGAAAGCACCCCACACCGATCGTGATGGCGAGTGCGGTCGAGTAGCTGCGATGGTAGCTGTTTGTCAGTCGGTTTATCAGACTACGGTTAGAATCGCCGTGATGGGCGGGAAGCGCGGAATTGTGCAGTGGCCAGGATGCCGAAGCCGTCTGGATGAAAGTGATGTTGGGTGGACATTCTGCGTAGAACGAATAGAGAAAGCCATACCATAATGACGCCAGAACAAGGGCCGAGCAAGATTTCTTTTACTTACCCGTCGAAATAGACTGCAATATGGTGGAGGCGATCGTTTCCGTCTTGTGCATTTTAGAGGTCGTCGACGTTACAAAACCGATGTGCATCAGCGGTGGTTCTATGATCTGTTCCCGAACAAGACCTGTTGGAGGGATGGTGAACGATTTTACTTGAAGATAAATAAAGCTTAGAATCACACGATCTGTTCATTTACGTACCATCGTAGAACATTGGATTTTCTTCACTGAAATGATGATGTCTCATCGATAGTTCGGGAATGTTGAAGGAAGAGTGCAGCTGTGGAATTAGGCTAAGCCAGAGCGAAAGTTTGTGTCCTCGGTAGTGACTTTTCGGCACCACTTGACTCCCTGTAGTTGGACAATATCAAAATAAAGCTAGCTTAGTAACATCTTCAAATTATAAGGAAGAGAGTGTGTCCTAGGGTATTGCTGTACTTGAAAGATCTTTTATAATACAAATGAATTCTAATAATTCAATGAATCCATAAGCTAAAACGACATATTTCAATGCCTTTGTCTGCCTGATGGTATGCTTCATGTTTTCAATGTCTGCCTGATGGTATGCTTCATGTTTTCAAAGAGACTTATTTGTTCCTAGTATTCCTGTTTAGTATACCCTAGTACCCAACCACCAGTTGAATGCAAATGTCAACAAAACAACAATGCCATCTCTGTGGCTTCCTTCGTCTTTTACTCCGCTTACCTATTTCCATGAAAACCTGATTGGTGGTGTCGTAATGTCCCCAGAACGGTAGGTTGTACTTGATGGTCGCGAACCCACTGTACACATAGTCACTGTCCACACTGTAATAGCTCGGTTCCGTCTCGCTTCGCCCGCCAGCGGACGACCCACCACCGTCCTGCCGATCGTCATCATCATCACCATCCTCATCACCGTCTTGACCCTCGTTACCGGCCGAACTGCCTGGAAGCCCGGTCTCCTCGCTCGAACCATAGCCACCCGTTTCGTCTGAATTGTACCGCTGAAAATCGTTCGAATATCTCGTTCGCTTCCGTCGCGAATGTTTCTGCTGGCGGCTGTTGGCTTCCTTGTGGTAGTACTGCTGTAGCTGCTGCTGCATCAACGCTTGCTCCGGCGTTAGTAGCGACTGGCCAGGGATGGCCGGAAGTGGATTTCGTGGTTGAAGCGGGTCATGCTGCTGCTGCTGCTGCCGAAAGGACGACAGGAGCTGACGCATGAGCGTCTCGTTGTGTGGTTTCTTTGCCGGATTCCAGCTACGCTTATTGTTACTGTTCACGAACACATCCATCCGTGGTGAACGGAGCCCGTTTGGGTTTCTGGCAGGGGGAGAAAATGCGCGAAAAAAGGGACTGTGAGCGTTGAACTAGTAAACTACCAGGCGGCTCCATCGGTTTCAAGCACTGGCACCGAAGACGGAAATCGGTACCCAATACGTACCCTGTTTTTACAAAATTACACAGATAGCGCATCACGGTACTGCTGACCTGCATATCCAGCCGGGTGAGGGTGAGTGGAAACATCGGCGATGGTGAGAATCCTAATGCAAAAGGCACATCCTCACCACGAACGGACCCACTCCGCTAACGGTGAAAGAAGTTTGTCCAAAAGAATGGAAAAGGTTAGTTAGAAAAAAAGCCTTCATTATAACTATAAAACCTGAATAATAATATTACGATGATCAAGTGATGGTAAATAAACTGTTAGCGTTACCATAACGCAGTCTTCAGATTATAAAATTGCATAGCTTTAGGCGTTGTACAGCCAGCATCGGACGGCAGTGGGCGATGCTATAAAATCCGCCCGGTCCGCTGTCAAAATCCCCACAAAAATCGGCCTACTGAGACCCGACGCCGTTTGACTAGTACGGGACTCGATAGCGGACCGAGCTGACTCCCATGCTTAGTCGAACGAATTCTTATCTCAGTAGGTTTTACCGATTTTTATAGCAATTCCGACAGCGGACCGGACGGATTTTATAGCATCGCCCGCTGCCGTCCAATACGTGTATTTTGGCTGGTAAAGTTATACCTTAAATTGCCCTTAAACTATCGAAGCGAATAATCTCCAACGACATACCTGAGGAAATTTCCACTCGTGAGACTGATGCTTAAAGTGTAGAAAGTACGACCGTCCACCCTGGAGGCTGTGCAGATGGCTTAACTGTACTAATGGAGCCGCCGTCAGCCCATCACTCAGCAGCTCCAACACCGCATCCCGATAGCCGTAGGCGCTTCTAGGCGACCGTTCCCAGTTGGTGTACTCGTTCTAGCGGGAAGAAGAAAAAAAAACACCACAAAGACAGAAAGTTTAAGTAGTAATGCATTAGCAGCACACTGTCAAAAAGCTAAACTAATTTGACGAGGTTAATATTAAAAATCAATCTCCAAACTTTTCAAACGTTAAAAGCATTTTACGAACGCCAGAATAGCACGAAACATCCTGCTTGTAAGCAAGATTTTAAAACTAAAAATAAAAAAAAACACACACACACACTAAAACACATTTTTTACCATCCTTTTCGACCCCCAGGAGGAAAAGTTATTCCTTCCTTGCAGACCAGCGCCGGGCGGAAATCGAAAATGAAGCACAAAAATAAATGTCCCTGACAGTCAGTTTCGGCTTCGGACATTTATTTTTGTGCTATTTTTCTTAACGCTATCCTTTCGCTACCCGGCCCCAAACGTTGACGATGGATCAAACATTCCGGGGACGAAGAATTCGATTCTGGTTTGCCCATTTATTAGTTAATTGGCAATTTACGGATTTGCGCTTCCATTCGCTTGCCGACACTGTCGACGCTTTCGACCGAAGCGTTAATAAGATTTTTTGTGATTAATTTACCGCCAACCCCAAGGCATGGCTGAATTTAGCCACGGCACGCTACATGCTGCCTTCGTCATTAATTTGTTAGGGCTAATCAATTTAAAACAAATTTTGCAATATTTTTGTAGCCAAATGTTACGGGTGGGGGGGAGGCGGTTTTGAGAATGCCGTTGTCGAAGGTTTTGTGTAACAAAGGGATGATCAAAAGGGATGATAGGCAAGGATCTCCGGTGTTGCGTTGTCGAGCGTGCTGTTTTTGTCTGGACACCAATTTTTAACGATAGAATGTGACAGTAAGAGAGCGTGCGAAAGAGAGAGAGAGAGAGAGAGTGTGTGTGCGGGATAGGTTTATAAATGTAGCGATAAAAAACGGTAAAAGATTACTGTAACCACTGAGCTAAAGAGCTTTTCTCTCGTCTTACTTAAAGTTGCATGAAGGACAACGCGACAACGTGAGTGGCCAAACTTCCCTTAACAAACTTTCAAAGTTTTGCTTCCACAGGGTTACTTAACATGCGACGCTCAAGCTTTGTGACTATCGTTTTTGTTGAAAAGTTTGTAAAAAAAGTCTATCATTTTTGTAAATTTTGCGAAGAAAGATACTTTTCGTGTTGGTAATCTTTAAACACATAAATCTGGAAGATATTATTTTTTTGTGAACTCCATTCATTAATAATGATTATTTAAACTACTACAACATTATAACTTTTCTTTGTAAATTGCGTGATAATAATTCAATTAAACGAACTTAAACGAACCATGGGAAAGGGAATTTGGCATGAACTTAGAATGAACTAAAAATTAACTTAGAATGAACACTCAATGTGACTATTAGACGAGGAATAAACAGTCAAAACTGAACCATCGGCGGGACAACGCGTTTTATGATTTTTATTAAATGAAATGACAAGGTTAGATGTACGAATTATGGACACAATATGTTGACAATACGGAGATTGTATAGATTTTAAACTTAATCTTTGATTAAATTGCATAATCCTATATGTTTGCTAACTGATTGAAGTCTTTGAAAGAGAACACGCTTACGAATACTAGTGAATGTTGGACATAATCGCCAAAAATTTTAATTAACAATTGCATGTTAATGTACTCATTACAACGATACTGGTTCTGGAATTTCGCCATAAGTGTTCCTATTATTTTTCATGAAATGTCATGGCAGAAATGCCATTCTTGCCCATTTTTTTGTGTGTCATGATTTATGAAAGAACCTCTGGATATGTGTTTTTAAATGTTTTAGCAAAAAGTTACTACAGATACTGCTTTGAATGTCCGGAAAGAAAATCCGGAATTGCGCCACATGAATTCGCTTAGCCATTTGGGTCCTGAGATTTTGTTATAGTTTGTTATTACACGCTGTATGGGTTTCAAGTCAGTATTATATGTCACCAACCTAGACGATTATTGCGGAACGGTGTAACTCGGTCAAGAAGGGATATAGGCTAGAGTGCAGCAACTACAGTGGTATTACGGTGTTGAATACCACCTACAAGATTCTCTCCCTAGTAATACAAGATAAACTTGTCCCATTCGTTGAAGAGATAGTTGAGAACTATCAGAGAGGATTCCGAAACGGAAAATCAACCACTGACCAGATATTCACCTCGCGGCAAATCTTGGAGAAGATGGTGAGCACCAGTTATACTCCTATCATCTCTTCATTGATTTTAAAGCCGCATACGATAGCATAGCCAGGGTAAAACTATACGACGCAATGAGCTCATTTGGAATCCCGGCCAAGCTTACCAGGCTTTTTTTTACCGAGAAGGAAATCTTAAAAGAGGCTCAGTATTAACCGCTCGAAGCGAGGCACCACGCCCTGAGGACTGTCCGATTCGCACGGACTAAAAACCTTCTCGTGCCTCGGACCTATCACTGGATTATCCGTTAAGGCATCACTTCAACGATAACTGTTCTGTGTATGTCTAATGACTCCACACGGCGCCGCATTATGATACTTTGGTGAGGGGCAACAGGCGTATGAGACTCATGACCATCCTTCAGCAGTTGATTCGGTAAAGTACCCTCTCAACTGCGGGAATTAGTCCGCTCCTCCTGCATGGTAGCATGCCACCAAACAGTATAAAGCTGAGCTTACCAGGCTTGTACGTATGACAATGACCGACATCACATGCCAGGTGAAGGTGGATGGAAAACTCTCAGGGCCCTTTGCTACCACCAAGGGTCTGCGTCATGGAGACGGGCTTGCTTGCCTCCTATTCAATCTGGCGCTAGAGAGGGCCAATCATAGATTCGGATGTGGAAACTTCGGGGACCAGCATCTTCTGTAAGTCACTCGAGACATCTTGGCATACGCTGATGATATAGACATCATTGGTTTGAGGCTCTCCTATACAGCAGAAGCTTACCAAAGGATCGAGCATGCGGCACTGAACCTTGGGTTTGGAGATCAACGAGCGGGATCCTGCTAACAAACACTGATTTACGCAGATGGTGATATACAGATAGGAGATCGCACCTTCGAAGTCGTCTAAAACTTCACCTATCTGGGGTCCAAAGTCAGCACCGACAACAACATAGACGTTGAGTTGCGCGCAACATACTTCAGCCTGAGGAAACTTCTTCAATCAAAATACCTGTCGCGACGGTCGAAGCTAGGAGTGTACAGAACCTTTATAGTCCCAGTACTCACATACGCCTCTGAGACATGGACTTTGTCCAAAACTAACTGTGAGCCATTCTAGAAAAGACGTTCGTACTGTTTAAAATATACTTTGCATCTACTATCATCATCTTGCATACCTTATGTTAACTGGCACAATTTAGGCTTTTTATTTGGAAATAAACACAACGGACACAAAAGACAAAAGACTAATTTTAGTCTCTGCACAAAGGTGAAAACTTTTGCACTATAACCAAAAGTGACAATCGTACAATGTGCCTTTTTCGTCTGCTGCGACAATTGGTACTTCGAAGATGATATGTACCAATTATGGCACTTTTACAAATGAAATAATGGTACATTTTACTTCGAATTCGTAAAATAACTTAAAATTGATGGTGATAATTGGTGATGTTTGCCAAGATAAACTATGAGATTATGCTATAAAATTGCTAAAATCCAATAATAAGAATTGTCAGTTTCTGAACCACCATATTTTAAAGCTGAATTATTTTACAAGTATTAATTTGTAATAGCAAACATATTTCCAAACTTTAAAAAAGGATATTGACTGTTTCAAATGGAAAATAATACACGCTATAGCCATAATTGGTGCTATAGCCGCAGCTGGTACATCCAATACAATATGTTATGGTATTGTTTTGGGATAACATTTTCCATTTTAGCATACTAATATTTTTACACCGTCGTCAATTTTAAGGTCAACGGGAAGCAGAAACAAAACGAAAAAACGTTCCATTCAATATCAAAATTTTAATCAGTAATACCGTATCGGTAAGCAAACCCTGTTGTTGCTGCTGATTTCGCCGGGCATGATTTTTATTAAAAGAAAAAGCATCTTTGGATTTGGCGTTCGATGCTTGAGTTTGAAAATGTTTGAATTTTGCTTGCCTTCCTGCCCCTGTCTGCTTGACGCTTAATAATTAAATTGCTTGTTATTGATTAAAACGAGCGACCAGCAGCAGTGAATTAAGGCGAAAAACGCATGGCACGGGCCGCCTTTTTTTCCTTCCTGTTAAAGCTCTTTTTAAGGTAAAAACCACCGTCAAGTTTTGCGTCGTTTCATTATTCACCAGCCGTGTTTTGGGCGAGTGTACGATTAGAGCGCTCGTCCGTGCACGCCCGTTCTTCATGCAAAAGGAATTAAACTGATTTTGTTTAAAAGATAGTTTACGCTTTCACTTTGACTGTGGTTTCGGTGTGGCTCGGGTTGCGGTCGAACCGCAGGCACACGCGAACACTGGCAGCTGCCAGCACACCGCCACCAGAGGTTTAGTCTTACCTTCAGCGCGGAGTAGATCTCGTTCAGATGGTACCGGTAGGTGTTGCGTACGAAGGTGCGCAGGATGCGGTCGCGCTTGGTTTCGTTGAAGCCGAACTCGAGATCCGCGGCCGTCAGCTCGAGGTAGGACTCGTACGTTGTCAGCCCGAACAGGACGTCCTGCTTGTGGAAGTTGCTGAACTCGATGCCGCTGGTACTGGAAGTGCACAGACACAGGACCCGTGTTAGTATCGAAACTTTTGGGCCGGATGGTTAAAGTTACGCGCACGGAAAAAGGTCACGAAGGTCGGGCCTCCAAAACATCATCATCATCATCATCATTATCATCATTACCGTCATCATCGTAAATATTTGTCCTACCTGGCGATCGCGGAGTCGGTCGGTATTTTAAGATTATTAATAACGGCCGTTTTGGCCGGTGTTATGACGGTTCCGTCGACAAACGGTGCAAATCCTGGCAAAAATCTGTTTTCCGCCGCGAGCCATGGTAGCCAATGGGAAGAAGGAAATTAAAAATCAGCACAAGATAATAATTATCAGGAGGGAGTTTTTGTTGATATTTGCCACCGCCGTTCGTCTGTTACGTCTGGTGAGAAGGTGAGAGTTGCTAAGGTATTTGTTTAGATGTTTTTTGTTTTCTTTCTTCTTCTCTTTAATAATATCTATTTACTGCCTAAAGTGTATTGCCCACCTCAGGCCAGGCGATGCGAGCTGCCGAGACGTTCCATGTAATCTGAGCAATCGGAGCGAGCGGACGGTTTTCGATTTAAGGGCTGCTGATTTGCACTTTTGTTTTACCATAATCATGGCATGAAAGGCGCAGAAATGGCATCTTTTATCTGCCTTTCAGGCAAAACCGAAAAAGAAGGCCTTTTTTTAAATTGTTTTGCATTTATTGCACTTTAATTAGCAGTTGGTGGGCAGTGTTTAGGGAGCGTTTAAAACAAAAAGGAAAATGAAACATTCGTGTGGTAGTGAAGCAAGTAGAAAAACTCCTGGACTCGTGGGATTCATCTGCGTAAAAAGTTGGAACGAATAGTTGGGAATTTGTTTTTAAATTGTTTTGTTGTGAAGCCTTTTGGCCGCAAGTCTATGAGGTTGCAAATTTTTGTTCGAGAGTTGTTCCTGGTGCACCATTTTTGTTTTCCATTTGGTTTCCTAAATAATAATGATTTTTCTTGAAATGGAACATAAGGTACTTTGAAGCAGTTAAATATTCACGTTACAAGTTCCATTCGGCACATCCTTCATTTGCAGATGGATTGTTCTGACAACGTGCATTTCATCATGCAAATGAGACAAATGGTAATTGATTTAAAACAATGAACAAATCAACCACCCATACATGTCGTAATAATGAAGCGGCTTGAAATAAACGCAAGAAGCAAGAAGAGGTTTTGAATCGTACGTTTATTGAATATGAATTTTTTCACACTAGAACAAACATTGGTTTAGAACAGAAACAGTAGTCAGGAAAGTAAAGGTTGATGCTTCAAATATTTAATCCTAGCTGTGAGCACTTAGACTAATGCGAGATAGCCTAAATTGTTTTGTTGTGAAACCTTTTGGCCGCAAGTCTATGAGGTTGCAAATTTTTGTTCGAGAGTTGTTCCTGGTGCACCATTTTTGTTTTCCATTTGGTTTCCTAAATAATAATGATTTTTCTTGAAATGGAACATAAGGTACTTTGAAGCAGTTAAATATTCACGTTACAAGTTCCATTCGGCACATCCTTCATTTGCAGATGGATTGTTCTGACAACGTGCATTTCATCATGCAAATGAGACAAATGGTAATTGATTTAAAACAATGAACAAATCAACCACCCATACATGTCGTAATAATGAAGCGGCTTGAAATAAACGCAAGAAGCAAGAAGAGGTTTTGAATCGTACGTTTATTGAATATGAATTTTTTCACACTAGAACAAACATTGGTTTAGAACAGAAACAGTAGTCAGGAAAGTAAAGGTTGATGCTTCAAATATTTAATCCTAGCTGTGAGCACTTAGACTAATGCGAGATAGCCAAAGCTATAAAGGTATTCATTATAGTGTGAAAACTCAGTCCTGTATATGGAAAAATCATCTCGGTGCGTTCGCATGGATAGATACACTCATCTAGCACTCCATGCTGATGATAGTGCCTTTCCTTTTCTCACCTAGAATCCTTTCTTGTCTGTATCTTTGCTTGCAAAAAGGGACTAGACAAATACACAAATTACCTTTGGGACTGGGAAATTATAGTTAATAGCTCTAAGACTCAAGCAACTGTTTTCCAATTGAAGTACAGAATACACATGTTCACAATATGTCGTAAAGCCCAACAAATGAACTCGCTAGGAAATACTGTACCATGGAGCCCAGCACTTAAGTACCTGGGTATAATCTTTGACAGAAAATTGTTCTTCAAAGAACATATTCACAGTATAGAAACAAAAACTTTAGGTTTAATGATGAGTTTATACTCTCTAGCAAAACGTAGATCCTCTCTCTCTCTCTCTCTCTCTCTCTCTCTCTCTCTCTCTCTCTCTCTCGTTTTATCTAGTAACATGGTACTCTATGGCTTAAATGTATGGGGTTTTTGCTCTATAAATAATAAATTTATAAAATTGATGCATAATCTACCAAATGGATTCCCCACTATTGAACTTCTCTCCATCTCAGAAGTACCTTTAATTGAAGACTGAATCAGGTAAGCCTTAGTACGTCTAGGCACATCGTGTCTGACATCCTGTTCTCCAATAATACAGAATTTGTTTGTATAATTTATTCTCTGTCTTCTTTCACCACCATATGCCTTTTCCTCTTCTTAGCTTTCCTTTAATAACTTCCCACTCACCTCACACCTCACACGAATAGCGTCTATGCCAGCAATGCCCCACTGACAGCGATGTGCAGACGATTTAATGAATTCAGAAATTTTCACGACTATAATATCAGTACAGCCACATTCAAAAATAACATATTACTGAATTGGAACATTCGAACAGGCTTAGATTAATTAATAATATGTAAAAATGTTATGTACATGTATTATGAAGGTTCAACTAGACGAATGTGTTTATTGAACAAATCAATAAATAATAATAATAATAATAATAATAATAATAATAATAATAATAAATGAACTAATTCATTCGTAATATTAGTTTAAGGTTTTATGTAGAATAAGTCGACATAGGAAACATGGCCTAACATGGCGGACATCCTTCCACCATATGGTTGAATTCCAATCAAAAAAATTATTTAGTAACAACTCGCCCAAATGTTCATGATCTTAAATCAATACTATAATGTAAACTCTCTTTGAAGAAGGAAACTTATTAATAAGTACAAAAGTGTTTCTTTAAATAGTTGTAAATGTGAATAAATTCAAACAAAAATTCTTGGTGCGATATAAAGTTTATCCTTTTATCTTAAAGTATTGTATCAGTCATTGAACTTTTTGTTTTGCTAACCGATTACCGAGTTATAACAACAGATTGCATACTTTTGGGCATTTGTATTGTAAATCGAACCTCAAAAAACGCAACCACCACCAGTACAAAAGTATTTGTTTAAAACGCCTGTTATTCAGCTGTTGCCGAAGAATTGCTCGAATGTGTCAATATTTAACCACTAATGACCCAACAAAGATTTCGATAATTGGCCATTAAAAAGAGATATAGGGTTACAAAACAACCACAAAGCATTACAAATAATAATCAGCAACATTAAAAACCGTTGTAAACACACAGTGAAACTCTCGTTAAAAACAATAATTATGCCATTGAGTCGTAAGTTTCGTTTTGTGTGTGTTTCACAACTTTCAGCCAAAAAAAAGGAAACCATTTGCAAATGTGTTTCCGAAAGATGCTGGCACGATCTGTGACCGTGTCAAGCCATAATTAAAAGTATAAACACTCTGAGGACACCATGAAACATTTATGATGTAAAGCTAATGGGTTGCCGGTCTGTATGGTCAACAACCGTACTGTCACTCCGAACTTTGGCTTCATTAGCTCGGTGTGGGTTGGTTACAAAACGAAAAAGGCATACTCGTACTACACGTTCCAGAATCAAATAAATAAACGTACAAAAACTTACCTAGGACTACTCAACGATATATTCATAAGCTCCGCTAGTGACTTGGTCCGCAAACAGGGGGCCAAATCTTCGTTCACCACGTCGCCCGTGCATGAGGTCTGTTGGGCTACTTTGCGCTTCACGGACAGTGGATCCCGCTGGATGGCCCACGGTGACAGAGCGGAACCGCTTAGCAGTACCACCCGGTGGATCAGATCTGTCGAAATGGACACACAAGAAAACCCCGCGCAGATGATGTGGATGTACTGGACGGGTCTAGGGATCAGCTAGCTTACCTCCTGCCACTGGTGATACGGCGAGAATGTTGGCGAGAGCCGCACCCGTCCCGTGACCCATCAGCGTAATCTTCGCCGGATCGCCCCCGAACGCGACCAAGTTCTCGCGCAACCAGTGCAGACCGGCCACGAGATCCATCAGCCCGAAGTTGCCTTGAGCACTTCCCTTAGCACCAGTTTTCAAAAAACCTTTCCGATGGGGTAAGAAAGAACAAGAAAAAGTCGGTAGAAGGTTAGTTAGTCGGGTTAGGGGGTGTAGACTATGGCACTAACGGCACTCATCAGTCGGTTAGTTCGCGTGGGTTACATCGTGGGTTTAGCTTTATTTGAATTCTTTCCCTTCATTGCATTGCACCCACGTTGATGGTGGAATATTGTTTCCAACGTGCTCTCGATGCCGCCGCAGTACAAACTGTGATAGTAGAACGAACAAAAAAAAAGCAAAACTATCCGCTAGATAATGATCTCGCTAATTTGCAAGATGCCATTCTGCGGACCGGACATCGGTTTCGTTACGCTTCGTTGCCATGCCGACAGAAGTACAGGAGCGAAATGTAAAAATTCAGTGTAGATTCAGTGTGGTGAAGCAGAAAGAAAGCAAGTAAAACTATGTACTTTGAATTATTTACTTGGTTGTGGTGCTCTCTTTTCAACGGGAAGTAGTCGTTTGAAGTTTGGATGCATTAGTTCGTAGGATAGTTTAAGTGTCTTGTACCTTACTTTTTTTACTGTAAATTATTCTAAGCTGATAAAATGTTGCTTTGTTAGAAAAACTTTCCTAGCTTCTAATTCACTTCTCAATCTCTTGTAATATAGGATGGCAGAAATGGAACTTTAATCGATTTTTAAAGACAACCTAAAGCATCGTTTAGTCATTTTTCATTTTAATATTTCTCATGTCTCATGTGCTAAGTTGCTATTTGCACTTTTTTTTTATTTATCTTCAGCTTAATTTTTTTTTTAAATGAGCAAAGTTTTCCAGCACATCAAACAATCAAATTTAGCGTTACCAGTTATAAGAAAAACATTTTTTGTTTTATTTCAATTAAGATTATTGAATCTGAAATGATTTTAAGAAGAATACAATCCCTAAGGAATGCTTCAAATCTTTTTACTACTGATTTGATTATTTTCTGCACAACGCCTGAAAGTATGCAATGTATTAGGTGCGCAAATAAATAACGGCCGTTTTTTCGTGAGTTTAATTTTACTCGTGGCATTTTTATTTGTACAAATTGGGTTAATCAAAATATTGGCCATTATTATTCATATCTTTCTTCCGCCTTTCGGGTAAATCGCGGATTCCTTTTCGGAAAAATGATACGTTTTTCGACGCAATTCAGGTATGCAACCAATTCTGGAACTGTTCATAGGAGGAGAACTGCTGGTCAACCAATCAATGTGCCATGGATCGGAACAGATGGAAATCCGATGGTGCCTGATCCGGTGAATTCGGCGGGTGCGGTAAAACATCCCATTTGAGGGTATTAATGTAGTTTTTAGTTGTTTAGATGTAGTTGTAGGGCGACCCGGTGGTGATGCGACAGCGGCTCCGGTCTTCACACGGCAGGACCGGGGTTCAAGTCTCATCTGAGCCGTTCCCCCATAGTGAGGATTGACTAACCAACTATGCGGTATCAATTAGTCGGAGTAAGCCAGAAATGGCAGGCATGACCTTAAGAGGTCGTTCGGCCAAGAAAGAAGAAGAATGTAGTTTTTCAAAGGTTGTGCAACATGTGGCCGAGCATTGTCATCCAGCAGAATAACTTTGTAGTGGCGTGATGAGTATTCTGGCCGTTTTTCACACAGTGCTCAGCTTAAACTCATCAATTGTTGCCGGTAGCGTTCACCAGTGATTGTTTCTCCCGGATTCAAAAGTTCGTAGTAGATGATGCCAAGCTGGTCTCACCAAATTCTTCGTCGGCGAACGTGGAGCATCGTCCACGGCGAAATCACCGCTACGAAAGCGACGAAACCACTCCCGACACCTTGTTTCGCTTAGAGCAGCATCGCCGTAAACACTCGAAAGCTTTTAATGCGCTACGGCTGCCGTTTTCTTCGCTCGTAACCAAAAAAACAGCAACAACTCCCGCATATGGCGCTTATCCGGCTCAAAATCAGACATTTTCAAGAACTAGGAACTTTTACGAAATAATCACTAATCTATTTACACAGTTTGATTATGTTATTCCCGAACTTGAATTATGAAGTTTGTAAACGACAAAATCGCGCCACAGTCCACAATGGCCCCATCGATTTCAAAACGGCCGTTATTTTTTTGTGGACCTAATACTTTTTAATTTGTCGCATATTTTCTTACAATAGTTCACACTATTCACAACTTCACAGTCTTCCAAGGTTGATTATTGGACTCGTACATAAAAGTATAAAAAATCAGTGAATGAGAGCTTTAAAAAAGTTATTGCATACGTTCAGGCGCTTAAAAAGATTTCAGGTATATTTCAGGTACAACAACAATACGTGTTCATTTTATAGTACATTTATTTATTTCTATGTTTAATGTTCTGTTGTGAATTTTATTTAAAAATGTTCCGTGAAAACACCAGAAAAATTACCAATCGTTAGAACAAGAACTGTTTATCATATCGACATAATATTATCATATTTGCTGAGGTTGATACACAAAGAAACGGATAAAGTGAACAAAAAGTATAGAATATTTTAACTCTAGCTCCATATTATTGGATCAAAGAGCGTTTAGCGTTGAATGAATGTGTGAATTGCTGTCTTTAATTGTCGATTAGCATCCGACTTTCTACATATTATCTTCAGTACAATGCTTAGCCAAGATTCGCCAACCAATCATTGATGGATAAACATTAGTCGGTTAAAGTTTTGCACATCACAAACAAAATCCTACTCAATTTGATTGAGCCACACGCGGTCGCACGTGCCACGTTTGTACATATAAACAGGGTCTTTTTTTTCGTCACACAGTATCACTGTGCCCGGTTTTACGAGCTCAATGATAGAAAAGTATACCGCACAGATGTGTCGCTTTCTACGGCCTCTACGCAAACTTCATAAAAATGTCAACAGCCTTTGTTCTAAGAGGTTAAACTTTTCCCGGAGTAAAACAAAAACACAAAACACCTGCTTCCGAAGTTAGTAAGCTTTATTCGAAACTTTCGCCCAAGAAAAACATCAAATGAAGGTATTTATCTTGCGAACTTTGCGAACTGATGAGTACGTAGTGGCTGTATGGTCGGGAGAATGAACAACATGAAAAAAACGCGGAGGTAAACGATGATGGGAACTAGGGAAGGATAGAGGAAACGAACTAGGCGAAAGTAAGGAAGGAAGAGAGAGAGAGAGAGAGAGAGAGAGAGAGAGAGAGAGCGGTGCGTCACACTTACCTAAAACTCCTAGCCTAAAATTTATTGTAACTACGATAACATTCCCGTTCATTGCAAGCGTCGAACCATCGTAATGGTTGCCGGAGTTCCACTCGTAGGACTCGCCATGGATATATACAATTGATGGTTTGAGGTGATCCGGCCGATGAGCGGTATCATCTAGCGTGGCGTGTTTTGTGAGAAAAGGGGATGCGTAACGTTACAAGAAAATTAGGAATCAAAATTAAACCCTTAAAGCCATCCGTGGCAACGCTGTTTGCTATGCGAGGTGTTGATTGAGACCCGGGCGGGGAGAATATATGTCGGTCGGTCGTTGCTGATTCCATCGGACGGCTTCACTCCCACAATGCTTGCAGTCGTGCTTGTAACGTTCTACACTGCAATGCACTACGGAATTGATGCCGGACCGTGGTACACACTCTGGAGCACAGTATCCTGCGAAGTGCATCGCATTGACTTACCTGCGTGTGGTACGTACAGATTGAGATACAGACAGTCCTCCGACTGGTTGACCAGCGTCGGCACTAGCCGGCGGAGTTGCTTCAGTCGATCGATCGGTAGGTCTCCCAACACTCCCGCATCGGTACCGTCCAGCTTGGGCAACTTTTGCGGACAAACTGGGGCAAACCGATCGACCAAACGTGGCGATTTCCACGTAGACGGAGTAACCGGAGGCATGTACCTGGGACGGTGAAACGAACGAAGGGTGAGGGTGCGCTGTACGTATTGCACTGAAGCTTGACCGAACCTACCTCAGACTGCCGATTGGAGGTGACGCGTACGGTACACCCAGGAAGCCCTCGACGACCACCGGTACCGTCCGGAAGACGATGCCCCGCAATGGTCCATACTTCGTCTTGACCAAGCTGTTGCTATAGGTGATGTTGTTGAGTGAGCCAGCGGGCACCGGACCGGTTCCCGCTACTCCAGACGGTGACATTCTGCTCGTACCGGAGAGCCATATCGTTAGCAGCAGGAAAACTACCGTCAGTTGCCGATCGTGTTGCCGTCCGTCCGTGCGTCTCCCGAGTGCCTTCATTGGCAACGCGATCGTTGTTGGACCGTAGCCGGAAGCGGATGCGGTACTAGCATGCTTCGGAAGCGGGCTGCTCGTGGCTGCTCGAACTATCCCAACCTACGGTGGCCACGGTACACACCATTGCCGACGCCTTCCGACCGGACGCTGGAGAAGCGGTCCAAGCTGCTGCTGTCACGTTCAGTACCATCCAGCCATGCCCATTCGAGTCGCGGAACACCTGGATAGAGACAGACCATTTGACGAGAACATTGAAAAATTGTAAGCTTCACAAGCAACGCACAAGGAGGAACACTCTGCTTGGTACTAAGCGCAAAATTACTCTGAAAAATCACTTCACTAGCAGCCGGATACATTGCGAGAACATCAGCTTCTGTTCACTCGAAACACCAACGCACGACTACGCCTGTTCCGGGGCGGAAATGGTCGTTTTATAGCGGCCCGACTGTACCGTAAAATGTCAAAGTCTGCCACAGTGTCTTCCCGCAATGGGTGAAGTAATTAACGGTTGTATTAAAAATTGAGAAAAACAAAACCACACACACATCACACACTTCGGTTGTTTACTTTGTAAGGCTTTTGATTTTGTTGCTGAAAGGAATCCGTTCTGTTCCTGGGTCAATGTTTACATCGGCTTTTCATTCTCATCGCACCCTGAATGGGTGCTTTCCTGGGAAGACAACATCCTCTCCCATTTGCGCTAAAGACGGTCGGCACACAAGACGGCCACCGCCACACCGAATGTACTCCCCGGGATGTGTAATATACATGTGGTTAAAGGAAACGGATTTCAATATCGAGCAGGAACCCACCGTTCGCCCATCTTTGCCAACAACAACAACAGCATCTTCACCTTAAGCAGGAAATAAAAAGCAGACAAACCTTTTGCTGGTTGTTGCCCGTGACGTTCACCGCTCGCATCTACTGCATCGGAATGACGATGCTTTGCATATTTCATAACCTCATTTCATCTATCCAAACAGTTATCTCGGCCAGGCTTAAGGGGGCTACAATGGTCCTCCCTGTTCGCATCCCACCATCATCATCATCGTCATCAGAAGCGTAGGAATTTCGAGCACTTTTTTTGCTCCTCTCTTTACGTTCTTCCCTTTATGGCCACACCTCCATATCTTTAGCCCTCTTTCGGGATGCTATCGATAATGTTGAACAAAAAAAAAAAACCCCCCCAACCAGCTAAACGATAACGAGCCGAACGAGGTGGTGATGATACCTAAGGGGGGGAGGAGAGCCCAAACATTACATACTCCATTAGCATCCGGTCAAAGGAAAGTGGCCGGAACTGTCCTCGCCCTCCCGCACGGATTGGTGAACATTTCGCAACAAGTCGGAACACGCGCAAGCGGAAAGAAGCACTATGACGGTTGATTAACATTTGACTTTTTCGATGTGATGCTCTATCGCATCTTACACGGCGTTTGACCGATCGTACTGGTGCATTGCGGGGCTCGATTAGTAAAAAGATTTTGACGTCCCATGCAAAACGATACCGATTTCTTGCACTGGCAAGAGAAACAGTTGGCAAACGAGTTTCCAAATTGACAGTGAAACCCATCCAATGGAATCCGCTTAAAACGAGCGTGCTGTGTACTTAAGCCTGGCACCCGTCGGTACCCATTCCCGCCTTTATGTATGCAATGTGCATACGTTGCGATTCCCACTAAACTAGGCCACTGCAGAGCCGGGAGCGGGTATGCTTGGCGTGAGTTAAGCGTTATATCCGCCAGCAAATATGCATACATGATCCAGATGGAAGTTCTTCGAGTGGATTTCCAGTGTTTTATTCTGTTCAAATTCGTTTGACAACGGTTTCTAGTGCAGTTCGGTATGAGTCAGAGTTGGAGTGAGTAAGTATGTGTGTGTGCTAAACTCCTCGTCTCCGAAACGGCAAAAACCGGGGGTTATGCTTGTCATCCGCATTTGACTTTTTGGCTCCAGTTTTGACCAGTATGTATTAGGATGATTGCTGAACGGGGAAAAAAACACACATAAAAGAGAGGATTATTTGGAGGACGTTTGCTGACCCTTTTTGTTATCCTGCTGTCTACCCATTGCCCACTACCCCAACCTCAATACCCCTCCCCACTTTGTATAAACATTAATTATCAATCAGTCCACGTCTCCACCATGAGGCAGCGTGGTGGGCTAGAACTTTGTTGTTTCTTTTTAATTGGTTGTGTGGAATGTTGGTAGTTTATTTTAATTTTTCCCTCCCACTGCGAGCGAATTTTCTGCCGGCGGTTTTTCCGGATCGTTGAAAGATATCCTCGGTACCCTTGGGTAATAACCAGCGGCGGATGGTTATGGGAGCAGAACTTCACCCAACCGTTCGCGTCTCGTGCCCCGAAAGCTCAAATTATACACCACCACGACGACGAAACCCCGTTGCCAGGAATGGTGCAGAATAATTAGGTTAAACTCTTTCACTGACACATGTACACAAGCGCGAGACAAAACCCCACGGCCTAGTGGGAACAATTTTGGCCATCCGCCCGGAACATGTCCCAACAGCATGGTCTCGTAGTACGCGCTAGCTAGCTTAGAAGCAAACTTTACCACTAACCCCATCGGCCCATACGGTTCGTGGAATGCAATCTGCCTGAAGCTTTGACAGAACCAGGCCACTAGCCGGATGCTGTGGATATTATCACAACCGGCAAGTACACAGTACACGCGGCCGCTTTCGAAAAGTCGTAAACTCCCGTTCCCCGTACCAGTCGCACGCGACAGTAAAATTAACCGCCTGCAAGTATGCACGCACTTGTCCCGGTTCGACGACTTGAAGTCTTTCCTTGTGTTTTTTGTTGTTGTTTTGTTTTTTTTTGTTCTCTGGAAGACCTCACTTTTGCTTTGTTCTGCCCAGTGAATGGAATTAATTTTACGAAAGTTTTTGTCCGCATCGTGAACTCCGAAGCCGCCCGACAGTTGCTTCCGGTGACAGTTTTATGAGTGTGTACTACGTCCGACTGCTGGCTGAAATGGGACGAAGGCCGGGGGACAAAAAACTGGTTGCTCACTACGGCAGGAATAGCAGAAGGAATGTTTGCTGGAAGATGATATTGAGCTGAGAAGGATGACTGTTTCCCGACGCTCCCTCCCAGGGCGGGTAAGTATGCGGGTTCATTTACAATAAGGTCATACCGAACGTGGTGTCTGACTTTTTTCTAGGTGACATGAAAGGATTTTGTGTATGCAAAGAAGCGCTTCTTTGCACGGGAAGAACCTTGCAGCCCCGCTGGCAAAAGGATTAGAAAGTTGAATGCAAAGTTATAACAAGCTTAGTTATTGTAAGCACTGGGGCAGCAGTATTATTTGGCCCGGTGAACTGACCGTAAAGTATGCAACCCATCAAGCAGTACGGCAAAAGTTAGGCAATTTTTACAACCACATCAGCTCGTTACGTCTTTATCGTACGCTGTTTTGGGCCATGTTTTAGAAGTTGTAGTGGAGTATTGCATTTAACAGAAGTACATGGTAGTTCTGGTTACTGCACAGCAACCTTAAATGCAATTTAAATTGTAATTAAAGCTGATTCTCCGGCTTTAAGATGCTTTCAACCGAAAGGATGGATTTTTTCTGTTTGGATATTTGGCAAAACGGTGGCATAGAAAAGTGTTTAAAATAATTTTAATAGAGCTTTATCTGGTGTCTCTCGGATGACCGAAACGTTTTAAATATTTATCACAAGCCGGCGTCGGGCTGACCGTCCTTTGCAAGAAGTATCGTGCACGTCGGGTACACTTGATTGAGATGGGCGAAAGGAAGAGAGAGAGAGAGTGTGACAGATGGGTGATCCGAAAAGGGGCAACCATAAAAACAAGGCAAATTATTATCCCATTCTGTACCTTATCCACGCCCCTGCATTCCCCAGCACACCCGTCGGTGTCTTACTTTTAACGACCCTGCCCGGCCAAAATCACGGGGCCAATAAAACGATCTTCTCCCGGGAGAATATTAACCAGGCGAAACAGGAAAGATTTATCATCGAGTCAAACACGCCATTGTGACACTGCGGAATTAAACACATGCTTAGCTCGAAAGCACACCGATGGTACAAACGAACAAAAAAGAAGAAGAAGTGTGGATAAGAAAAATGGCAAACAAAGAAAATGTACAGTACAGGGTCACAAAAACTCGCTGCCAGCCTATCCTTACATCAGTCACAAATTCCGCCCTGCTGCTACCTTCTTTGCTGCTGCTGCTGTTGCTGCTGGTGCTCGACTTCCCCATTAATCTTCCAGGCAGCTGTCCCGGCCCGTCCTTCGATGGGAAAGGGCCCGAGAGCTTCGCTTCAATTTCGGGAAAGCGAATTCCTAACCCACATAAGCCACCCGGGCGACCTCTTGGTTCGATAAGGCGCCCCTTTTTGTTCGTTTGTACCATCGGTGTGCTTTCGAGCTAAGCATGTGTTTAATTCCGCAGGAAATACAAGCGCAAAAGCTTTGCGAACAGAAGAAATTAAAAACCATCCACCTCCGGGTGCTTCTATCCGGCAGCTTCGCCCGCCTGGTTGTGGCACTGCACGCTTTTGGCTTTTTAAAAGATAAGCTCGCTTGGTAGCATCCTTGCCCGGCGTACTGCCGCAAGCCCGCAAACCTTCCGCTACGTACGGCGTCGTCCCGAGGGAAGATTGAGCCGTGGAATCGAAAGACAAGGAAATAAATGTGCGTCCTTTGCCAGGCTGTCGAAAGCAAGCGCCCGGCAATGGATAAATCAATTGCTCGGTAAGCGAAATACGGGAGCGATGAATTTGCATATTTCTTCATCTCTACCCGTAAGCCCAAAACCCAACACTCCAAATGCCGCCGTTCCCCCCTTCTGTGCATCCCAAAACTTTGGAAAGGGTCTGCAGCCCGCTTTTGTGGAGGGCTATGAGACCTTCCTGGATCTTTCTCACAAGAGAAAACGAGGAACGAAAGCAGACAGGGTGCGTAGCAGGGTAGCGAAAGGTCAGGATGACTTTTTGCACACACGCACACATGCAAATTGGAAGCACTTGCTCGGTATTTATGATGCCGAAAGACTCCCGTTACAGTAAGCCACCACTTAAAGACGGTTGACTTAGGTAATATGGGTTGGGGGGGGGGGCAAGGTTTCTGCAATTGAATTAAAAGTTTTAATACAATCCACCGCAAATCAACACCAGCGTGAAAGATTTCTAGCTGGAAGGTTTTTTTGCTCTAAGCGTTACTACAAATTATAATTGGTAATGTTGCAGACACGTTATCATAAAAAAGGGGATCCGTTTTCTTGTAGCCTGTTGAAGGGAAGGTTTGTAAATTATTAAACATTATTTCAAATACGTTTCATGCAAGAAAATTTACCAGTTAAGCAATTGCACAACGTATTTTGTAAGCTTCTTAGCTATTTAAGATATTTTCTAAATAATATTTTGATATTTTTCACTGACACCTCACAATCGTTCAGCTTTACCTATTAAACATTATTTCAAATACGTTTCATGCAAGAAAATTTACCAGTTAAGCAATTGCACAACGTATTTTGTAAGCTTCTTAGCTATTTAAGATATTTTCTAAATAATATTTTGATATTTTTCACTGACACCTCACAATCGTTCAGCTTTACCTAATTATACAACAAAATTTGTGTGGCCAATAGTGATGGGAAAAACGTTCCAATAATTTTTGTAACCGACTCCGGAGCCGTTAGTTCGGAATTGGTTCAGGAGCTGTTAGTTCGGAACCGGCTCAGGAGGCGTTATTTCGGAGCCGGCTCCGGAGCCGTTAGTTCGGAGTAGGCTCATGAGCGGGAAACACACTGTTCCGGAGCTGGTTCCGAGCGAACGGCTCCTAGGACGGTTCTAATGCGTTTTGCTCCGTTCGATGTGTTTACGGATTAATAAAACTTTATTTATTTGAGATTGTCTCCAGCGAGCGACTATTCCTACATTGTCGCGCGAGTCTCCGTAGCCAGTAGTTTGGACCTGTAGCGGTTCAATCAAAATCTAACACGACTAGCAGGTATAAACATGCGTGGTTGTCAGCGTGAGTTGAAAGGTGAACGAAAAGAAAAAAAAGGAAGAGGAAGAGACGCGCAAAAACGTAGGAATAGTCGCTCGCTGGAGACAATCTCAAATAAATAAAGTTTTATTAATCCGTAAACACATCGAACGGAGCAAAACGCATTAGAACCGTCCTAGGAGCCGTTCGCTCGGAACCAGCTCCGGAACAGTGTGTTTCCCGCTCATGAGCCTACTCCGAACTAACGGCTCCGGAGCCGGCTCCGAAATAACGCCTCCTGAGCCGGTTCCGAACTAACAGCTCCTGAACCAATTCCGAACTAACGGCTCCGGAGTCGGTTACAAAAATTATTGGAACGTTTTTCCCATCACTATTGGCCACACAAATTTTGTTGTATAATTAGGTAAAGCTGAACGATTGTGAGGTGTCAGTGAAAAATATCAAAATATTATTTAGAAAATATGTTAAATAGCTAAGAAGCTTACAAAATACGTTGTGCAATTGCTTAACTGGTAAATTTTCTTGCATGAAACGTATTTGAAATAATGTTTAATAATTTACAAACCTTCCCTTCAACAGGCTACAAGAAAACGGATCCCCTTTTTTATGATAACGTGTCTGCAACATTACCAATTATAATTTGTAGTAACGCTTAGAGCAAAAAAACCTTCCAGCTAGAAATCTTTCACGCTGGTGTTGATTTGCGGTGGATTGTATTAAAACTTTTAATTCAATTGCAGAAACCTTGCCCCCCCCCCCAACCCATATTACCTAAGTCAACCGTCTTTAAGTGGTGGCTTACTGTAACGGGAGTCTTTCGGCATCATAAATACCGAGCAAGTGCTTCCAATTTGCATGTGTGCGTGTGTGCAAAAAGTCATCCTGACCTTTCGCTACCCTGCTACGCACCCTGTCTGCTTTCGTTCCTCGTTTTCTCTTGTGAGAAAGATCCAGGAAGGTCTCATAGCCCTCCACAAAAGCGGGCTGCAGACCCTTTCCAAAGTTTTGGGATGCACAGAAGGGGGAGAATATGGAGTGTTGGGTTTTGGGCTTACGGG
The DNA here is from genome assembly GCA_002091835.1 of Anopheles maculatus. Classification (NCBI taxonomy): domain Eukaryota; kingdom Metazoa; phylum Arthropoda; class Insecta; order Diptera; family Culicidae; genus Anopheles; species Anopheles maculatus. The sequence continues at coordinate 413,049 of KZ061674.1, read as the reverse complement.
TAGAGATGAAGAAATATGCAAATTCATCGCTCCCGTATTTCGCTTACCGAGCAATTGATTTATCCATTGCCGGGCGCTTGCTTTCGACAGCCTGGCAAAGGACGCACATTTATTTCCTTGTCTTTCGATTCCACGGCTCAATCTTCCCTCGGGACGACGCCGTACGTAGCGGAAGGTTTGCGGGCTTGCGGCAGTACGCCGGGCAAGGATGCTACCAAGCGAGCTTATCTTTTAAAAAGCCAAAAGCGTGCAGTGCCACAACCAGGCGGGCGAAGCTGCCGGATAGAAGCACCCGGAGGTGGATGGTTTTTAATTTCTTCTGTTCGCAAAGCTTTTGCGCTTGTATTTCCTGCAGGAATTCAAACAAAACGAGTGAATGGTACCGGATGACGATGAGGAGCTGGCGTAAGAAATCGGTTCAAATGGAAAGCGAATGATTTCGCTTCTCCGAATTGATTATCGATCACTTCTTCACATCGCATCGCATTAACGAGGCGCGAAGCATGGGGCGCCTTATCGAACCAAGAGGTCGCCCGGGTGGCTTATGTGGGTTAGGAATTCGCTTTCCCGAAATTGAAGCGAAGCTCTCGGGCCCTTTCCCATCGAAGGACGGGCCGGGACAGCTGCCTGGAAGATTAATGGGGAAGTCGAGCACCAGCAGCAACAGCAGCAGCAGCAAAGAAGGTAGCAGCAGGGCGGAATTTGTGACTGATGTAAGGATAGGCTGGCAGCGAGTTTTTGTGACCCTGTACTGTACATTTTCTTTGTTTGCCATTTTTCTTGTTCCACACTTCTTCTTCTTTTTTTTTCGTTTGTACCATCGGTGTGCTTTCGAGCTAAGCATGTGTTTAATTCCGCAGTGTCAGGGTCCTTTTTTGCGGATGGGTTCAAGCAGCCACAACAAGCTTAGATTTAACTGTTCGACTGAATTGCTTGAATCTATGTCGGGGATGAACAAAGTGACGGTTTATTGTGTTTATTTGGGTTTGTTAAATTATTGTTGTATTTTCTAGAAATCATTTTACCGTAAGATAGTGCAGCAATCTATAGGAACATTATTTTTATAATTTAAATCCTTCTGACGCTGTTTACTGTGTATTGTTTTCCTCATGCGATTATTTAAACAATCTTTTGCATAACTTTAGGCGCTTCTACATCAAAACCGTTCAGTTCAGCTATACGTAAAGCTTTCCTTAGTCATTTAAATATTGCTACAGTTTTAGTTCTACGGTAGATATATTGATCATTTTCCTTGAACACATCTATTGTTCAAAGGCGCACCACAAACAGGCGCTTCAATCATATGAAAGCATACCCCGCCAAAGAGCTTTATCAAATTTATGAAATACACAATCTAATCCGTCATCAAAAGCAGCTTGTCTAGGCGCTGCTCAATATGGATGAGCACTGAGAAGTGGAAGTTGTTGCATTTGTTCCTTTTCGTTTTTTATTTTATTGGGCCGATTTGATGTTGCGTAAAATAAATCACAGATCCGGTCCCGGTCAATGAGGAACGGTATAAAATCCGTGCGCCGGCTAACCAGAGGATACCGAACCGAAACGGCAACAACAACAAAAAAAGGCGGTCACATTTAACGATGGCACCAGAGTGACTGATAATGGTATAGTTTTGATTTTCCCCGTTCTCAGATCGGCGAACGGCGACCGGCAAACGGGTTGGGTTTGGTAGGGAACAAACACAACCTATCCATCTGCGTGGATGCCGTAACTTTCGGCCCGTACGGTACAGCGTGCGTTGGATAAAACGAAGGGAAAAAAGTACACACATACACACAGGCACGCACTTACGGACAGGAATGTATGGAATCGCTTTTGATCAGTGAATGATAGTCTGGGGAACGAAAAAAAAACGGGCGGAAACCGAAAGGTTGTGATCGAACGTCCGTGGCGGAATGGGCCACACGATATTGACTGCGAACGATGGCGATGGATCAAAATGCTTGGGCCAAGGCTTATATCGAATTATGCTTCGATTTTGCTCCCAATCGGTGTTGATTTCGGGCGCTAAAGTCGTGCTTCGCATTCGAAACGAACCGATTTCAGGCGTTGGTTGTTGAAAAAAAAACCCTCCGAACCAAACCAAAAACACCAAATGGTTGCAAAAAAATGTGATACAAGTAAATGCTTCAGTTTGACGCAGTGTTGGTTTGTTTCATCCTTGATTTATCTTTCCGTTTATTGCATCGTTTAGTAAAGCCGACTGGTGCGTGTGTGCGTGCGTGTGTGTGCTCCATGTTTCGCCATTTTAATGAATTTATGATGAACATTGTCAATTGGTTCCCTTTATGCATCACAAGTGTGCCGTTAAGTGGCGCACCGAAATGGTTCTTCAATCGCACCTCGAACCACCGGGAAATGTGATACGCTGGGAGTTGACAGTGTGCTTCAAAACAATTACTGCTAATGATGTTTGCATGCGCATAAGTAGATAGAGTATGTTTTTTCTTTAAAATTTAAACAGATTACTTTTCAACCCATTACACAAAACAGGAATCTGTAGTACAATCAAACAGGGAGCACTTTATAGCATAAAACGTTTTAAATGATTTCAAAATTACCCTACTCGGGTCGGGTTTTGTTAGATCCTGTGAATTAATTGATGTTAAGCTTCAATTCATAGGAATCAAGGAATCAATATGTGCGAATTATCGTGGTGTGTCGCTATTATGTGCTACTTTAAAAAGTTTTTGAGTCGATCGTTCATTCCTCTGTCTTGTCTCGTGTATTGAACGTAATCACCCTACACCAGCATGACTTTTTATGTCAAATCGATCCACGTCCACTAACCTCATGTCTCTTATCTCTTATCTACTATTTTCACCCATAAGGCTTCCGGCCGTAAGATAGAGGACCGTTTTCGCTGATTTCAAGGCAGCTTTCGACAGTATTCCTAAACATTTGTTGATCATGAAATTATCTAAACTTGGCATTGGAGATCCACTTTTTTCTTGGTTGAAATCGTATCTTTACAGTAGAAATCATAGAGTATGAGTGGAGAACTCTCTTTCCGAATCCTATGAAACCTATGTCTGGGGTACCTCAAGGAAGTGTACTTAGAGTCCGTTTCTCTTGTCCATGTTTACGTCCTTGTTTGGTTCCTTCTGTTTCCTTGTTTGCTCTATATAAATGACTATGTTCCAAACGGCTGTCTCCTCTATGCTGATAAGTTAAAAATGTATGTTGTGTCCCGGCCTTCCGATCCCTGTATTACTGCAATCACTCGCCCATGACAATCCTGCCAACGTGTTGATGTGTTCATGAGAGTGGTAGGTCTGGGTAACGATCGCCAGTGGCAATGAACATGAGAACCTGGCGACAAATGTGAGTGAATCTTCTTACGGACCTCGGGACAGTGTAATATATTGCATCTGGTTTTAAAAAGTCATAAGTGTCAGAGTGTGTTACAGATCCTTCTATGAACCAATATCACGAACTATCGGCAACCCTCACTGAAAATACAAAAGTGGCGACGAGGATGGGATGGGTGTCCTCGTCCGTTGATTGTTTGAATCTCCAATCCTTCTTTAATTTCTTAATTTAATCCAATCCTTCCTGGTGTTGTTCCAATGGTCTTGTGCTTTGCCTCTATAAAAGTTGTGCTACATCGTTTGTTTAATTGTCTTCCGAAATACTGTGGGACTCTTTCTTTTGCCGGAACCAGATTGAGTAGAGTTACTTCTACTAAGGACCTTGGGGTTTGACTTGACGAGAAACTGTCTTTCAACGATCACATAGAGCACACGCTCAATAAAGCTAATAAAACGCTTGGATTTATTATCCGTCTGTCTTCTGAAATTCGCGATCCTCCTCTATGTCCCAAATCATTGTACTGCTGTTGGGTTCGCACAATATTGAAACATGCTGCTGTAGTATGGCCACGAGCTCGCCCATACAACGATGGATAGGATCGAGAGAGGGTTCAACGAAAATCCACCCGGGTGTGGTACTTGGTCTTGAACCGATTAGAACGCGATACTCCCATACCCGTTCCTATTCTATCGCTTGTCTACTCTCCAATGAACTTAAGCTTCAGGATGCTCTTGCCCTTCTATCCTTGATTCCGATGTATGTTCTCTCCCGATGTCTACGAGACAGAACTCCGCTCCGTAGTCCTGCTCATAATACACGCTATGTCCAGAATGACCTTTTACTGGCCTTTAATGATGTCTATCATCTTTTTGATTTTTGCATCCCTGCATCCCATTTTCGCTCTCATGTTTGTGATTCCTCTTCCCTCTCCGATGTTTAGCCTAAGAATATTTTTCTTTGGGGTTTAAGCATACAAAATAAAAAAATAAATATTAATAATAATAAACGACAAAATCTTCCTTGATAATCCGATTCTGTGTACTGGGTGACAGTCCGGAAGAAATACCAGCCCCGTCTGGTCCACTGAATTGGTCCACCGACCGAGCCAACAGTTGCCATTAAATACATGAACACGTGCACAACGCATAATAAACAACCGAAAGTTGATTTGCGCTACACTGTTGCACGCGCGATGGTTTTGTGTGTTTCCACGCACAACTGGCTGAAATTGTACCATTTTACGTCGACTTTCTTTTTAATCTTTTTCCCACAATTTAAACCACTGATAGCAGGCAGTACGTGTGTGTCTGTCTGGGCTGGTCTGGTGAGCCCCATTATTTTACTTGTCCCTTTAGCGAACATTATAGCTCGCAGGTAATGCATTTACTGCACTGTGCTGTTTTCGTACCCCGGCCCCAGATTCTGCAGGCAGTTGTTAATTATTGTACCGATCGGTACAAACATATACCAACCATTAAAGTGTTGTTAGCAGGGCTTGTTTTTATCTTCTGTTCCCTCTGTGTGCGTTTGTGTGTGTTCTGTGGCCAACCAACCAGTTAGTAATAGGGCTTACAGGGCTTCAAAAAGGCAAAATCTGCGACGTCCGTTCCGGTGTGGTGTGGAGGATGCCAAAGTTTAAGATTGAAATTTGTGACTTTCCGCAATTTTATCAAATTTTATTGTCCACAGTGTGTGAAAATTTATCGCCCATTTCTGTGTCTGTGTGTGTGTGTGTGTGTGGGTATTTTTTGCGTGTGCTCTCCACACTCAACCGCAACGCATGATACTGACTGCCAAACAACTTTGGTTCGACTTTCGCCGCGAACAGACCGTGGGTTCGAGGGATCGGTTCAGGTTGCATATCCCGAGGTATAACCCGCTACCCGCTAAGCATGGTTTATCTTCTGTCCGATAAAAATTTTATTACAAGAAACTTCCCCACCGCCTACTTTACGATGTAGCTAAGGAAACCCTTTTTTTTGGCGTATCATGCTATCATCGTGATCGTGCAACAGAGCACAAAAAAGGAAATAAAAAAAAACACGAAAAGGTGGGAGAAAGATTGAGGTAAAACTGAATTTGATGACGAAAGTTTTGTTCCACCGCTTCGCGTTAAAGTTTAGGCTTTTATTTAATAGCGGCGCATAAATCGGTCCTCGGAACGCGGGCTCTATACGTTACGGTCGGGATGAAAGCATAAAAAACAATCGCTTTCAATTCTGCACTTGATGGATGGGCGTACGAGAACGTGTGCTGGTGGTTTGGGGGCATAGTGAGTTAGAGAGTGGTGTCGGTGGAAGTTGGTGAGAAAAAAAATGAATTGAAAAACTGGTAGGCAAATTCTTTGGTGTAATACAGATTGTGACTAATTGAGCGAGAGGTATTACTGATCTTGATTTTTAGCTTGAAAATTTGTGTGATATAAATTATGATATTCCTTTCAGTAATAATAAAAATGAAATGTAATAGAATGATGTTTAAAAATTAAATAAAACTCATGAAAAGAATTTTTCAAAAAAAGGTTCATCTAATATTTTTATTTATATATTTATTTATAGTCAAAAATACGGCACCCTGCCGTCATAATGGAAATTAAATAAATAAAATAAATTTATTTATAGGCAGAAAATTTAATCTGGCTTAATGCGGCCTACATAACCAAATACAATAAATAAAATACAGAAAACATCCAGAATATAAATCAACATTTGCACATAAAAGTTTCGTCTTAGAATCTATGGAGTGATTGATAGTGTTGTATGCAAGACTCAGTGTGGGAAGAAGTTCATTCACATCAAATTCTATGAATCTCAAGGCACGTTGCACGATAGGAAGGGTACGTTACCTCACGAGACCACGGTAGTAGGTTAAGTAGAGTAAGAGTATTTTTTCTCTCTATAGATTTTAGTCTGGCGATACGATATTGCTGTGATGAAGTCCAACTAATGCTGGCGAATTCAAGTGTCGGTCTAACTATTGTTAAAGAGTTTTTAAGCTGTAAGGGTCCTTAATATCTTTGTCTACTCATAAAATAAAGCCTAGTGATCTTGCAGTGTCGACCTACACCTATCTAGCAAAACTTCTAAATCACGAACCACATTAGTTCGAGGAATTGAAATTCCGTCTAGTTTATAGTCGTATAAGGTAGGTGATCTAATTCTGTAGAACGATATTACAGAACATTTATTGACGTTGACATTCATCAGGTTCAAAGAACTTCTTCTTCTTCTTCTTCTTCTTCTTATTCTCTGTGAGGTATCCCTCGGTACGACTTGGAAATTCAGTTTCCTGGGCCTTTCCAAGTTACTCCGCTGGTAAGAGCGAAACCTGCTCCAAAACCTCCCTCACTACTTTAGGACCGGCAGCTAATGGCCGTATGTCCTAGGTTCAAAGAACACCACGATAAAAAGACAGACAGACAGTTTTGAAGGACAGCAGGCAGTCGTCAGAATCAGAAACAGGCATAAATGTTGTTTTAAGTCGTCAGTATAAAGTAGTTTGTAGCAATCGGGAAGCACATTGACTATGTCATTAATAAAGATTACAATCAGCAGAGGTAAGAGAATACTGCCTTGTGGTGTTGGTAAATGGTGAGGATAACAATCCGTTGATTTTTACTAATATGCTGCGATTGGTTCAGTAACTGGAGAGCCATTGGACTAAAGCATCATTTGCTCCGTATTTAATGAGCTTAACGAGCAGTAGTGAATGATCCACAGTGTCGAAGGCAGCACGAAAATCTGTGTTTACCTCTTTCAAGTGTTAGATAGCAGGAGTTTAGCAGTGATGGGAGGTTAGTTTCAATGTTGCGATTCGGTAAAAACCCATGTTGTTCAGCAGAAATGATGTGCTTGAATCCATTGAACAGGTGTCGAGAAACAAGGACCTCAAGGATTTTGCTGCAAGCACATAACCTTCTTATGAACCGGAAACATGAACACTGATTTCCAGCGATAAGGGAAGCATTTCTGCTGCAGAGAGCTGTTAAACAATGTTGTCAAGATTGAAACTGAAGCATCTGTGCTAGGTGTTTCGTCCGGCCCAGCAGCAAAAGAAAGCTTCAACTCGTAAATTGCAGCGGCTACAACAGCTTTGGAGAAGACAGGTAGAGAAAAATCGGCGGCATCCGGTAATGATTCGATCGTGGCAGCATGTTTTGTGTTGGCAAATCAATGCGAAATGTTCGACGAAGACTTGACTTATTTCTTCATTTCTCGAGAATGATCAGCCGTTCAGTGCCACTGCGAAAGCCAAACAACTACCGCGACGATTGCGTCGGATAAAGCTCCAAAACCTTCTTGAATCCGTTTTAAACCGAGTTCTGGTCTTTCTCACATGGTTAGCGTAAGCACAACGATCTAACGGTTTGTAATGATGGGCAGCTTCCATATATCTCCTCCGGTTAAATACATGTTTAAGTCATTGAAATGTTCACAGCAATTTGGTTTTTAATTTCTTAGCTTGTCGTAGTTGTTACGATCCTACGTTATGAAAGCTGTATAATCTAATGAAGGTTACATTATTTTAATTGGCCAAACTGTTTATCATGCCCTTTTCAGTCTCTTTTGCTTTTAAGTAGAAAACTGTTATCTCAAGCTTCCCTGACTTTAATTACCAGGAATTATAAATTGTGTAAAAATAATTGTAGATCGCTGTTAAATATAAGAGTTTAAAGTCAGTGTATTGAATACACGGATGTATGATTAGACTTTTATACAATTTGATTGAACAAAAATTCAATGCAAATATCTGAAAAAAATCTAAATAATTTGAAAGATTATTTTAAAATTAACCTTAAGATTAGATACCATAGATTTCAATTTAACTCTGGCACTTCAATTACCGTACGATACATTCAATAAAGCACGGCATGTCGTGTTCAAACTTATTTTAATTAAAGAGCTCACCACTGTGAATGAATATTTGCCAATGAATTAACACCCCTTAGCTCAATCATGCATGTATGGGTGGTGTTCTATTTTTTTTAATTAAAAAGCCACATTAGAACACAATCAAGATTCACCGATGGTGTGTGTGTGTGAGATTGATCTGCAGCACATAATGAAATTAAGCTTAATTTTTTTCATAGCGATAATCAAATTTGTTGTCCTATCATTTTTGCACCATTTACAAAGCATTCGATCATGATATAGTCGCACACCAATCTTGTCATGTTTCGTGTCGTGTGGTCAATTATAAAATTCCATAATGAAGTAATAATTAGTTCGGCTGCGCTGCCAGCCTCTCGCACACCTGTAAAGCACACAGAACAGTGTTAATTAATTTCACAACGACTACCGAAGGCACCTAAGAACCATTGACGCTTGCCGTATGGCTTCCTATGTTTCATGGCATGATAGGAAAAAATACTCCCCCACTCTCCCCACACACACACACACATGTATACACAGAGTTGAAAAATCGACTTTTAATTCGCCAAAAAGCTAACACAGGCCACACAGCTCAACCGTCCCAAAATTGTGATGCACGATCGCCGAGGTGGAGACTCCGAAAGTCCATTAAATTCAATTCGTGTACACGCAAAAGTTATGCCGTGCATGTAAACTCCGCATCCGACAGATGACCCACCCAGCACACACCCATCCCCGCCGGTGCAACAATGTTCGGGGTTTTTCATAATTTTCGGGTTCATCATGTCGACCCTATGGTTGCTCCACTGCTAGCATTACACCACGGGTTCGGGTAAGGCCAAAGTGCAAATATATTGAGAAAGAGAGAGAGAGAAAAAAGAACACCAAACAAAAAAGCTTTGAAAAGTTTCATTGTGTTCCGCTCTGGTCAAATTTGCTCATGCAAAGCACTTACCGGCAGCCCACTCAGATTGCTCGCGAAAACTGGGCGGTTTTTCCCTCCCGTTTGCGGTCTCGGGCTGCCGCACCAGCATTGGACCTTATAGCGCTGTCTTTCATCTCACAGTCATCAGCCACAGAGGAGCTGCTTGAAGGGGAAAACTTTGATTTCATTATAGTTCCCCAGTAACTTTTGTCATTCAGCAACATTCGGTCGGTACGAAAACCCCAATGCCCATTCGCACCGGTACCGGTGAGTGTTTTCGAGTCAGCTGAGAGCAGTTGTATTCATTAAGTGGGGGGAACCGCTTTGTAGACCACCGCACACTGGTACCGAGGTCCGCACAGTGTTCAGTGTGGCGAAAGCCGACCATGATTGTCACCAGCTATCAGGTCCAACGATTTCGTAACCATTCTATCGCTTTTTTCTTTACTAAACTCTCTGCAGTTTTGGGGAAAATACGTTCATGATTACGATTTGCCATCAAATTTAGCTTCTCCCGGTGCCACACGGTGGCGGTGTTTCTTTACCTTAAGCGCACCGACGGCCAATCTCAGCCCAGTCGGCAAATCTGACCTGTAACCCCCAGCGGGTAAGACCAGTTTCTTCATTTGCTGACCGTGGAGAAAAACAACACGGTGAACAAATCCCATCCAGTTCGGTGTACCTTCTTTCATCTTTTCACCATAGTAAAGCATAATACACAAAACATGCATACACACACAGAAAGAGAGGGAGAGAAAAAAACAATCGAAACGCTTTGGAACGTTCGGTAAGCTCCGGTAATGATAAAACAGCAAAACAGAAACACAACGAAGAAGAAATATTTGTGAATACCTTCGGGGCAAATGGGAGCCTCACCGTGTGTCAGCCTCAGCGATTGGGAGCGAGCGTAAAATTGAACACAGGAGTGAAGCCGAAAAAAGCCGAAAAGGCTTTTCTTTCTAGCTAACAAACACAAGGATGCACAGTGAGCGTTTTTTGAGAGGCACAACATTGACATGTATTTTACATTTTAGGCAAACTATGGGAAGATGAAGTGGGGATGAATTATTTTTCACATAATACAAAATAGAAAGCTCAAAACGTATTAGCAATATTGTATAAAGTTCATGATGTTCCGAAATCGTACAATGGAGGCGCCCAGTCGCTGGTAGGATTACTGCAATGTTTTGAAACTTTCTTCTGCGATGTACATTTAACCTATTTTTGTGACAATTTTTTTAGACCACTGTGTGATGATAATATCAACCCCATGTATAACTTTGTCGAATACACATTCACAGCTACACGCATTCAAAGAGCACGGCTCAGCGCTGTACGGCTGAACACCTTCAACCCCAACGTAAAAGACAATAGCGGAAATGAAAGAAAAAGTAAGAGCGAAATAAAAATATCAACTTCAATAACAATAACGCGAAAATGACTACACACAAAGAAAAAACAATACAAGATAAAAACACCTTCAGCAAAAACGAAAACCAACAACGATCATAAGGAAAACGACAAGCGTCACCGAAAAAAGCGGACAGGTAAAGCTCGAATGTTTGTCGTCCTATTTCCACGAAACCACACCCACGGTGTGTAGATTGGGGAACGGGATTTAAATTTCTTCGGTCCCTCCTATAGCTGGCGGGGCAAGACTGATACCCGGCCGTCCCCCCCCTCCCCACACCATCGTATCCCACCAACGAGGGCTAATGGAGCCGCCCGGTGATCCACTCGGCGTGAGCTCGGTGATAAGTGGAAATTTAATTCAATTCCTTTGTTGGCGATTCGTTTCCTCCACCGTTTGCCTCTGGCACCTGTTTGTTTTTTTTTTCTTCTGTTAGCTCGAGCATTTATACTACACAGATCCGGTAGGGTCCGGTAGGTCGATTGGCTTCGGTCGCGCGTGCCCACCGTGCTGAGGAATGTTTAAAGTAGGATAAAGAAAATGGGAGCGACAACGAATAAACGGTACAGCTGAATTATGAGCACACGATTTAGTGAAAGTGGGCATTAAGTGAAGCCCTTTTGCTGTTTGGCAGGACACAGGGAGGCGCTACCCTTAACCGGACGCCGACCGAGATTGTACAATGATTTACTGCCTTTAGCAATGTTACGCTTTTTCTTATCCCCTCCTCGTAGCTCAGTAATCAAGCAAAGTATTCATAAAGATGTTGATTGTTTTCAAGGGGTGGAAAAAACGTTTCTCCGTCTCGATCTGTCATATTTTGTGCTCAATTTGGGGTGGCTTTTGATTTTGACACAACGTTCAATATGATTGAACGCGAATGGAAAGACGAGCAGAATGGAAAATAAATGACATACGTAATGTTGGGCTTGTTTCGAGGGGTCGCCAAACGCGACAAACACAAGGGCAGCAAAAAACACCCCCCTTTTTAAAGCTAAAACAATGAAACAACTGGCAAAGAATAGAACATCACTTGTCACTCGAAAACGGTACACACGGTCGCGCTCCACACCTGGGAAAACAAAACAGGGCGGGCGAAAAAAATACAAAAAGCAACAAAAAAGCAAAACATAACACACACACAAACACAGTACATGTGCGGTCGGAAAGTGCTCGGTGTGCTCGTTTGTGTTACCGGGATTTCCCAACACCGTACCGGTACACGTACCGGAAAACCCGGTGCCATTCGGTCCGATTCAATCGGTAACTGGCACCAAGGGGGAACCAAACTCGTACGACACGATGTGCGCGACTCGATAGGAAGAAAATCCGTTTAGCGCTTATCCGTATTTGGGTGTTTGCTTTTGCTTGCTTGCCCCGGTTTCGAAACTTCCCGTACAACGCTCGGCATACGGGCATGGTGGTACGGAGGCTACACAAAGCAAACCGAGCACACATATTGCTGCAGCAAAATATTGCACCAGATACTGTTGTTTGCTGGCTGCTGCGAAGAACAGCACAGTTCGTTCGACGAAACGAAACAATTAAACGTTCCAAAACGTACGCACAACGAATGTATGGGAGCAGTACAAAATCACAGAATCATTTTTGCAGGAACCTTTTTCCTGGCAGGCTAAACGATGAAGATGGTAGCGCAGTGTTTTGTTCGTTTCTTTTTTGGCACCGAACGAAGCTATTCTCCTTACGAAATTGAAGCAACTCAGCTGCTTTCGAATGGTTTGTCTTTTGCAAACAACTGTTAAAACATTTTTAATGATGATTTGTTTGCCAGTTGGTTTTACAAGTGGTGGATTTATAATTCAATTTCATGTTTTACTGCTCTTTACTAGTATGATGCTTCCTTCGTTTCTAAAAACGGTTTATGTGGCTATTGCTTAATATTTAGCTGTTTTGCTTACAAGAATTGTCGTCAGTGAAGTTTAATGCGCCATCGGTACACAGAGCTTACAAACTTTCATAATTGACCGGTTTTGTATCGAGCTAATTTATTAAGCCCAGCTTAAAGTTAACCAGTCGCCCACTTTGGATGTTTTCTACATGATGACATTATTCTGTAATTTGGATATTTGGGCTTCGAATACAGTTTCACCTCTTGACAATGAATATTATAATTAAAATAATAATGCCGGAACCCACACATCAAAACTTTTATATGAATACTTCCCACAATGATTCATAAGCATAACATTCCCTGTTGAATAACTGATTTCGAATAACTACCTACACAGTCATAAATTTATGATGCTTTATGATCTGTGATTTGAAATCCAAACTTGTTATGATGGGTGTTGGGCACAAAGTATTAGCAACATTATTCAACCGGTATCATTAAACACACAGGCGGTCTAGGCAAGTCCTAATTCTGGCACTACTTTACGTATCAAAATCAGAGTCACAACTTACAGGGTGTTTAAGATAAATTGGGCAGTTGCCTACGGAAAAAAGATATTTTTTGCGTAGAATTGATCATTTAGGACAATATCTTTTTGTAGAAAGAGTAGGTTAACATGCTTTTCATTGAAATGATTCAAAATATCCGCCTTGAGCATGGATTACGGTCTCGATTCGGCTCCTTAACCTGGTGCAACTCCTGGAAAAACGTGTCCCTTAGAAGGGAAGCAAAAACGGACTAAATTTTCCCCCATTAGTTCCACCTTGATGATGCTGGATGATCGAGTAGTGTCACGTTCAACTTCGCCCCAAACAAGATAATCCTGCAGCATCCTTAATGCTATACATATATCATTCATATTCTGAACTAAACTTTCAATAAAGCACGAGACAGTACACATCAAAAGTAGGACAATAGGTTAATTTCCGACAATAAAAACTTAACACAAACCAGCTGAAGGAAAGTGACCGATATTTGTCAAAGAATGCAACAATTGCTTAATTAGCAATTTTGACCGAACACCTGTTGAAGCACTGACCAGCGCACTCGACTAGCGAGAGGCGCAATGTAAGTTCTTGTCCCCATACGAAAAAAAAACATACAGAATCTTTCATTCTTGGCGGTATAAAAACAATTAGGAATTGTATTTAAGTCAACTCAACAATAGTTGTCTATAAGCAGAAACAATTACGCAAGACACTTTACCAATCTTATGTTATGAAAATAGAGTAAAACGTACTAAGCTAAAATGATTATAAATAAAGCGAACAAACCTGGACGGCACACACAGACGGAGAGTCGTTTGGACCGGCAGGTTTGGAGAATAACGAACCTAATAGAAAACGTCTTCTCACTCAAAAAGCTTCGAGAGCCCCCCTACCCAAGGTAAGGCCTCGATGTCTCCAACGCTCAGATGTCTCCAAGCGACAGTAGGACAGCGTGCGCGTGAGTACATTACAATCCAAAGGATTAAGATCCGGCGATTCGGAAAGGTCAACCAGTTTTGTTGCACTTGCCATTTTTTCACCAGTTATTATACAATGTTAGCTTTCGATTGACCTATCCTTTGTGTTGATATGTTGAGGCAATCATAAGTTATGAACAGAAACGCGACTGTCAAATTTACATTGAACACCCTGTATCTCCCAAATCTGTCAAAGATTGCAATTCATGTAATGCAATATTCTATAAATCTGCCCTATTGTATTAAAAAGTAAGCATTCGATTACAAATTAACCAATTACAGAATCAACAGATGCAATATCGCTACAAGCTCATCAAAAGGAAAACTGATTCGAACATGTCAAAATCGCTCACTTACGCTAATCAACAGCATAAAGCTTTCTTGACGAAAAAAAAAAGACAACAGTCTCATGGTACCATGACTTATCGTGTCTCGATTGCATCTTATCGAGCTCCGGTTTCAATTACGCAAGCAAGAAGACGCTAGCATGGCAGCAATTGGAACCTCACTAGAAAGTCTCGCATTAGCATGGAAATGGAAAAATAAATAGTAATTATTCAAAATCTCCTTCCAGCACGAGTAGGAAAAGTGCAGAAAAAAAATACAATCGTCTATTATCATCTCGGAGCGGAATTGATAGCACAGGAAGGTGCTGATAGGCCGGAAAAGCGGAACATAGGCAGAATAGACACACCAAAAAAAACGCAGTGTAAATGAGAACAAAATGTATGCAAACGGAACGCACTATGACAGAACAAAAAATAAATAGAAATAATGGCCCTAGAAAAGAACTAGCGCAATAGAGGCGCGGTAAGCCGGGCTTCCTTTTGAACGAGAATAAATAATAAACAATGATTCGTGTGCGAAGTGAACATTTTTGAAGCAGGCTTTTTTTTTATTTCTATTATTGTTTTGCCTGTGTTTTGAACAAAACGCGGATAGAAAATGGCCCCAACCGACGAGCCTATGTACCACCTCCCCCCGGTCGGTGGAGAGCTTTCGGTTCGGGACCACCACCACAACGACCAAAGCTGCCAAAGTTGGACGAAGCAATGGTAAAGTCTCAGCAGCTGTTAGCGTTGCCTGCTGAGCGTAACGCGACAACCATCGCTTTCCATTGGCTTTACCATGTGGCTGCTGTGCGCCACCGTTGCTTTTCATTAGCGCTGCACATTTATTATCTACGGTACCGGGAGCGCACGTGGACGATGGAGGCGCCCGGTCGTTTGTTCGGCACACGTTTTTCCCACGGTCGGTGGCTCAACCAAACTCAGCGGCCTGCACGACTGGCCCGAGCAACCGATGAAGAAGGTGCACAAGAAGAAAAAGAAGGTGGACGACAGGAGAGTCGGGCTGAGCTGTCCCACCAAAAAGGGATAGGAACAACAGTAGGTGGTAGCCGTCTTTTGGTTTTCTGGGGACGCTTTTATGCAAATGAATCGTGCAAAATGCGTGAACACATTTGGTGGTGGAAGAG
>KZ061674.1:315568-397365 GCA_002091835.1 Anopheles maculatus | reverse complement strand
GAGAGAGAGAGAGAGCGAGAGAGAGAGAGAGAGAGAACAAAGAGTGGAAGGAGGTTGAATTTTGTTGTAACGAATAAAATAAAACCCTCCTGCGATCTGTTCCACCGTGTCATGTGTCTGCCTATCCGTATGCCCTAGAGCACAGTGTGAAAAGCGAAAGATGTTGTTCTTTTTTCTTGTGCCTTGTTTTTTTTTGTTCACGCGTCTTGTGTCTCTGTGTACGCGCGTTTATGCGTGCTTGTTAGTCGTCCCTGCCTGTCTGCTCATTCTATCGCGCAAGAACGCGTCCTTCACATCGTTGAAAGTTGATCCTTTTTTGCTTAAAGTTTTTTTTTCCTCCATTTTATCTTATTCACGCAACATACACACACACCTACACACACACCCGTACATCTAGCCATAAACACCATCTGCAAGTGGATCTTTTGATAACACACTTCTTTTCCCGGCCACCGATGACGGTACCGAAGTACACCAGCAAGAGTGAAAAATTACACGCACACACTCACGCACACCTACACACGCACACACACAATCACACTGGCACTTAAATCTTAAACGCTAAATTACAGTTTAATCACACGGAAGCAGCTACTGAGAGATGATCAACGGTGCTCCCTTGACTGTTGATGATACAATCCCTCTACAGATAGTCGTGTCGTGCAAGGGGTGGAGTGGCAGGTAGATGGGAGAAGCAGAGACCGTTTGAAAAGTTTTCCCCAAGAAAAGTGATTCGCTCTAGGGAACCATGACGTGTAGAGCAAATCGTCCGGCTTACAATGTTAAAAATAATAAACATTACAAAATGCCAAGAGAAGGTCACGCCGTCGCGAGCGTTAGAAACGTGTACAACCCGAAAGCTGTCACTCCAGTTACACGTGTTGGGGAGACAATGGATTAACCTGTGCTGGATTAACTCGACTGAAAATATTTGTTTGTGTAACGTTAAATACAAAATCGTATGGGTAGATTAAAATACTAACATATTGTTTTGGGCGAATTGCATACCTGTAGGCGTTCCTGGTAAACCAAATAATTAGCGATTACCCGAACCATCGTGGCTATCGATAGAGCGGATTAAATAACAAACTAATCTTGTTAAAAACTTGTTACTTCACTTTGGTGCGCCACATACAAAGTGAAGCATCTCGAGGAAGCTCTGAAACGGTCCCCGTACGACAGTTTGCCCCACCCGTAGGAAGACCGGGAAAACTAATTGCGTAATTCATTCACTTCACCAGTGCCCTGGTGCTACCACGAGTCAACCAAACGGGTGGTAGCATCCGAAACGCTGCAACGATCATCGTACCCAGTTTTGATAAATGTCAAGGTGACGTTCGCGTATGCATGCCGTCACCTATACGAATGAGCAAGGTACAACAGCACGCGAGAGATAGAAATGCACAAGCAGCAAGACAGCAGTGGAAGATGATGTGCAAACATGTGGTTTTACATGGTCCGGATTGAATGTAAGCGAAAAAGCTTCGGCCCGAACATATGTAAAACGAAACGGAGGATGGGCCCCAAAACACGACGGTATCGTACCCGGTATCGTTCTAATTGAAAACCGGCCACCACTTGAATGAAAATTCATCTTCCGGCGTCATGTTCGCTTTGTGTAACCGGCGCACTTTGCCTCCACGCCTCCACGTTCCGATGACATGCTGATGTGTCACTAATCAGGCTCGTTCTACTGAATCCTCTCGGAACCGAGCCAGCGCCACCGCCTTCGCCCATGTTATTGGGGTTTTGTTGTATCCCTTCCGTACTGGTGGTCGCAATGTTTCATCACGCTGGCAAGCCAGATGACGGTGATAGCCCTATCGCCATCGTGTCCACAGACGACACACGCACACACACACACAGCGGAAGGTTCACACTGGTGCTACAAGGTTTGGTCCATCGTCGATCATGGCACCATCACCCCACCAGTGGCAGCCCACCGTAGCGCGGAGGCACATCGAGAAAAATAAAACATAACCTCACACTGCAACTCCGTTACTACCACCTACTCCTGACGCTCGTGGAGCGTTGGAGCGTTCCCTTTTTTCTTTCCTGCGTGCTACCACTGTTTCCCCCCACTCCTTTATCGCTGTGCGCCACGCGATGGCTGCGAGTGGATAGGAAGAAAAATGATGATTAGATGCTGACGGGAAGATAGATGACATGACCGGATCGTTGTTGTAGCGTAGATTGCAGTACCGGGCGGGGAAAACCGGGCGCGGTCCGGTCCGGGCGATGACGCGGGCGCAAAAATGTGCCGGAGGGAAATTCTGTGCCACCGTTGTCCGTGCGCGCACCAACCACGAAGCGAACTCTTGGCGGTCTCGCAAATTGCAAAACCTAACAACGCAAACCTTCTCCCTGCAAGACCGGCCCCTCCCCCTCCCCCCTGGCTTCCCGGGGGCGTCGGCACAAATAATTCTTCCCCTTCTTAGTTCCGTGCACGGCCACCAAATTGAGTGGAGAGGAGTTCTTCACTCTGTTCCTTAGTGGGACGCGCTAGTGGGACGAACAGGAAAGCAACAACGACCAAACAAAAAAAAAGCTCGCACAGAACGAAACAAAAACAAAAAACACACTCACACACACACACACACACACACCGAACGGCATATACAAAGAGAAAAGCAAAGAGCGAAGTGCAAACATTCTTGCACTACCGCGCTTCCCTTAGCACGCGCCGCTTCCGCGTGAAGGCACAGCATCCATCCAGCTTGAGCACGGTTAAGCGGATCAGAAGGCGATGACGTTGACAGCAACAGCGAGTACAGAGGACGCGCCTCCCGTGTTCCCGGAGTGGTAGTTATCACAATAGCGCTTCATACAGCGGCTTTGACGTTTGTTTCGATCGGCTCAAGAGGCGCGTTGAAGTGTTGGGCGGGGCGGGATCGTGGGAAAAAGAAGGGTGCGGGAGGTGGTAAAAGAGAGTTAAAATAGCAAAGAAAAAAAAGGAGAAAGCTCACAAAAACACACGCGCCCTCTAAAGGGGCCGCTGAGGAAGCCCGAGGGGGTGGGACACACTTACGGCAGCGAGTGAGTGTTACACACAGTGTGGCAATGCCTAGTTGATTTACACTGGTGGTGCGTGCACTACAGTCCTGGAAAGGAAAAAACTCACATCCACAGGGCTGTACACAAATCACACAAGCGCACAACACATTCACACTTACTTATCGGCCATTTTAGCTTTCCGCAAACGTGTGTCTCTGTGCGCTTGCTTGCTTTCTTTTTGACCTACGTGTCCACTAGCTCTGGCATTGCAACCGCGCTTTGAGCTTCCCAGTTGAGCACGTTTTATAACACACCGTCTGGGTCGTTTTTCAGGTTACGAAAAAAAAACAAAACCTTGCTGAGGGACGGAAAGGCGCCAGGACAAGGTTACATTGGCAGCGTTGGCCGAAGATATGGCTTCGGAAATTGTACAATAATTCCATCAATAAAGCAGGGCATAATGATCATCTTGATAGAACGGGAAGGATAGATGAGCGGATGATGCTGCACTGGAGGGTAAAGATAAGCTTCGAGCGTACGGACAACCACACGGACAGCATCTCAATTTCTTTTCGCTTATCGCGTGTTCGCTTACGGCGCCCTCCTCACCCCGCTTCAAATTGCCCGATGTCGATGGCGATGGATGACACATTGACCGTCAGCGACAGATATCGATGGCCAGCGATAGAGATAGATCGGACCCACCGGACCCCAACTCATCTCAAAGGCCAACGGAAGGGCACCTTCGATCGTTCGTAGTCTATCGAGGCCTAAACCTAATGTCCCTTTACCTTTTTTTGTTAACGTCCGAATCACTTGACCTCAAGCCTCACTTCCAAGGCTTTACCTGTTTTTGTGTGTGCGTGTGTCCCCGAATATACACATCGAACGCATCTGCGAAAAGCGGCTGAAAAGTTTCGGGACACCGGCCCAGAAAAAAATATATATATTAAGGATAACGATATTCGACCGGACCCAAGAACCAACCGACACAGAATACGAAATATCGCATTACTGGCTAACTGGCCTGGTGTCCTCTTTTTGGGGGCCCCCAATAAAACGCAAGGATGCGCTGTATCTAGTGTCTTCCCTTCACTCTCACACACACACCGACTTTTCCACTACCACTGACCCAAAGCACCTGCCAATCCGGACGGCCATCTCATTAATGATGGGTATAGTGTTGTACGGGAACCATTTTCTACCATCCCGCAAATGACTCACAAGTTTGTTTGGTTATGTTTTTTTTTTGTTGCGGGCATGGATGTGGCGCAACCCGGTGTTGCTCTTTTTATGATACGTTTCGGTACACTTGCGATGCGTGGTTGTCTTTCTTCCCCCGTCCAACCTACCACCCCCCGGGGTTATTGTTCCGTTCCAGCTCGTTGACTTTTGGCTTTTCGTTGTCCCGCAAAGCTCCACCCAGCTTGCGCGTAAAGACGTGATTGGTGCCCGAACGCAAAGTGTACCAAGAAGTGAGGTCCGTTGAATCCGGTCCCCTTGGGAGCCTGTTTGTGTGTATGTACCGGGCCCAAACGCGACACAAGGCGCCAGGTGAGAATGAGCAAAAGGTAAACAATTAATGGGGCGCTTCCGAGAAAAGGGTGCTCGGACGGTACGATTCGGGTGATGTACGATCCCCTTTCCGGTGGGTAGATGGTGCTACCTGTACTGTATGACGCTTTCTGTAGGTGCTACTCAAATATCTCACGTACGTATCAAGCGTACCGGCCCAAACTCGGAACCACTTGAACGGCGACTGTAGGCCATCCAAAGCATCTGCACGCCTCATAAGAATCCGGTTGTTCCGGTCCGGGGTTTTGGTTGCGATGCGTTTGCCCGAAGTTTGCCCGGGATGCCCGGTATCGTACTCGGCAACGATTTAATCCATTCTCACACCCGGAACGCTCTCGAGCGGATTTCCAATCGAATTAGCAAACAAACCGTATACATTTTCTACCCGTAGCATGCGCCCCACCCAATGAAGCAGCCGCAACAAACAGCAAGAGAGAAAAAAAATCGTTAAACCGGATTAACGAAAGTGACTTCGGCCGGTGGGTTTGCGAAAGTGAAGCGAAAACAGACCGATCCCACCATGCGCTTAAGCCCGTTGGGACAAGCAATTTCGCCGTTCCCATGTAACGCTACAGCTTAGTCAATCTTGGGCTCGCATTGGGCGGAAAATTACCGAGACTGACCCAAATCGCCGATGGCAGACCAGAGATGACGTCTCGGCAAATCGTTTGTTTACGTAGAAAATGGCCGCCCCCCTCGCGCTTTCTTTTGCTCGTACCCCCACCCCCCCATTTGCTACCATTGCCATGCCAAGGCCACGGATTCTATCGCCGAATGTGTTAATTTTCGTGAAGGGGTGTTTTGTGTTTTGACTATCGCGTGCTGTGGACATCCCCGTCGGAGATTAACACTTCATTTCCGGCGCGATAGCGCTGCACGGACGGGGAAAAGTGATCCTAATGAAAATAATTCGCAATTTCATCTTTGTTGGGTTTTCTCCGTATCCCGGCTTCCCTCGGCTCAACAAACACACGGTACACAACATCGTCCTAGGTCCTGGACTGCTTCGTCCATTCTCGCTCACTCGTTCGCTCTCTCTCGCTCTCGTTCACACATTAAAACGATTGCACTAACCGATTCGCTCATTCGCACTCGCTGACGACCGTCACTCATCGAGTTTGTGATGTTGGCAGCCAGGAACACGGGCTACACGGGAATATGGAATCGGAGTATACGTACGCACACTCATATGCCTTTCCGCCAGGCCACCCCGGCTGGGTGGATGCTGGATAGGTTGGCGAGTCCTTAAGGATTGCTTCTTGAGCTGGAAAAGCACGTAAGGGGAGGTGGCTGCAATGGTTGCAACAGCAAAGGAACAATGGAACAACCGGGAACGTGCAGATCGATACGTTATTTACAACACATAACGGGGTTCCATTCCGTCGAGTATCCTTGGCAGCTCGGTTTGTGCCTGTGCATTCCTACACGTACCACGAATGGCAGCCCTTTGCCCAATGCGTGTACTTGTGGAGCGCGAGGCACTGCCGCCTAGGCACATGCTCCAACAAACGAGTGTGAGTGTGGTGGTACCTTTCTTTGGACTCCTCTGTGGGCAATAAATCCGTATTTCATTGGAAAGAAGGAGAGATTTTCGTAGATGTTTTTTTTTGTATTCCTTTGAATTGGACCAAACACTCAAAACTCGACGAAATATAGCAGTGAAAGTGTGGTTGGATTTGCAATCAAAATTGCCGTTGGTGGTTAGAATGAACAGCAGCAGCTCCGCGCTCACTGCCTAGACGAAACAACCCACGTGACGGGTAGCGCGCTGTAACAGCACGTCAATTGATATAGTTCGTCAGGCCAGCTATCATCAGGCGTCAGGATGAGGGCCGATTGAAATGCTCGACAATGACGCCTGAAGTGACGGATGAGATTACTAAGGTGGTTAAGTTACCGCAGACAATGAACCGTATTAGTTTCGCGTACCGGAAATGAACCTTTTTTTTTGGTGTTGCACACTGGAAGATCCTTTCTGCTAGACGGCTCCGATTCCTTCCAATTGTGTTCTCTGGTATCCTTTTTTTTGTTGGTTGCTTCTGGCTTCTGGACAGCCTGGTTGCTTCACACAGTCGCACACTACTCACAAACACCTCCACCAGACCTCACACCTCTCTTATTTTCTTTTAATTCCGTTTCCTTTACACACACACACGCACCAGCTTCGCACTAGAACCTTTCCACGCGTAACGGATGGATTCCTTCGACGGTACACGGCACCACTTTCGCTGTGGCTACGTTCTGCACGGATCTTCAAGCTGCAAGTTAAGAAGATTTTTCCACAAATCACACTCGCACGCACTCACTCGCTCACTCGTTTCGCTCACCGTGACCGCGTACGTCACGGGAAAGGCTGGGAAAAGAAACACAGGGACAGGGACGCAGCTAGTGACGAAGGCTGAGCAATTGGGAAGCTGTCAACAAAATGACGGGGAGACCGAAACGGACGCACGGTTCACTTCGACAAGGAACCGCTTACGCCAGCCAGCTAGGCAGGCAACGACGACGACGACGACGACGTGACCCGTGTCCTTGCGAGTTCAAAGCAGCAGCGGAGCCAACCAAGCCGAAACTGGTGCCGGATGCTGCGCTCGCCCGAGTCCGGAGCGCTTGACATTCGATCGTCCGATAGCGCCGCCGTGAGTGCTGCTCTCGTGTGCGCCTCTCGTCTGTGCTGGTGTTCGTGCACGCAAAAAAAATATATACTGACGGGAGTGCGCGCTGAACCGTTTTTTTGTTGGGGAGCAGCAATCGTACACAGATTCCGAATCAAGCACCACCACCACCAGGTCTCGGGGATGTGTGGAGGCCGAGAGATAAAAGTGCTGATTGAGAGCGCAAATATGATGGTAATGAACACGATAAGCTCTCGAGTGCACTCTCTCGCGCGCGCGGAAGCGTCATGTCAAAGGTGGAAAGCTTTTGAGGGGCTTCGAGCTTTTACACTCTCTTCAACTCTCGCTGTAAATGCTGCTTGCGTTCGACGTTCGAAGGCCAGCTCTCTTTCTATCCTTTCGCTCTCAGATCGCATGCGTTGCTAACGAGACTTCTAGGATGGTTCGTGTGGATGTGTGGTGTGATGGTGAGCACTGCGGAGAAGGACCTGTTTGTACGTGAGCTTCATCTGCGCTGTGTTGGAGGAGATGGGGGGGGGGGGGCGCTTTTTCGGTGGTTACTGAAAGTTACTTGCCTGCAGCTGACAGATGTCACGGAAACGTGTTTGGACGATTTGAAACACAACTTAGGATACAGTTTGTGAAGGAACCGAATGGTACGGAAAAGGTTATTTTGCGTTGTTATTTGGCAGAGATGCGTAGTTGTTTGTCCCAGTGGTAACAAGTGTATCGGACACGGGAAATATATTGTTGACCCTTTGGCACTCTTTCGCAGGGATAATATATTAATCAATTAAAACCAAACATGGACCAAAAGATGGACAGCAATTCCCTGGACCTGGAGGAGGTATCCTGAAGAAGTCGTTGAGCATAATTCTTTGTCAGTGTATTATCTGTTTTTCTAATTTTACTATTCTCCCAGCAGAATAATAGTTCCTTAAGGCCGTTCTATGCCTTCCGCAAGCAAGGAGATGATAAACATTAGGATAAAACAAATGAATAAATGAAGTTATTGATGACTTCACCGAAAATTCCAGGAGTGAAGTAATTTGTACGACAAATTTGAGTTTTAATTAAACTTTAAAAATGCTACAATCTCACAGTACTCCCGTACTAGACACCGAAGGGTTCACAATCGTGCCCCACGCTAATGCACCAAAATATGTACACCCCTACTGAATGAAAATCGCAACAACTAGAGCCTTAACGTCAACCAGTCAGTTCCTATACAGCTCGCTCGTTCATTCTCTCAGCCACGCTCCCATTCAACGTGGATGCGTACCATAGATTATTTTTCCAATTTTCTTTTGGAACACAAACGAAGCTTTCGCCCCGCAAGGAGCATGCGCATCACCACACACCACAAGCGTACCAAGGGCTTAGAATCCCGCGACAGTTTTCGGCAGCAATAGCAACTACAGCGTTTGGTACAACGTGCGATAGGTTTCTAGTGTGTGCGTTGCATTCATCATGTGAAAAGAAGATTGATTTTCACACACGCCACTGATCTTTAGTTGGTGAACAAGTCTACTGTGTAGTTAAAAGGGGGCGATTAAAAGTGTGGCCTGGAATCGTACGGAATCTGATCCAACACCACGCTCGAGGCTAGAACGACGAACCGAAGCCAAGGACCGAAAAAGAATTAGTGCAGATAGACAACTATTTGTTGGTCGGTTTCCGTGCCCCATTGAAACCGAATGAAGCGACGCTAATTGTCTGGTTAAGAGTGAATCGTTAGACAATTTTGCTCTTGATCTTGACCGAGTGGAGATTGCAGAACTTTTCGGGAAAAAACAGCAAAGGTATGTACAAAAAAAAGGATATCGAGATCTTGAAGAGCTCCCCTATCTTTCACAAGTCGCTGGTATAGGCTGGAAAAACCTAACGCCAAACGCAATTACGTCCGACAAACGGTTACGGCTGAAACGGTGTCGATAGAAGGCGGCGCAGAACCATATTACGAAATGACACGAAACCAACCATTCGCGTAATGAGTGCGGCGCGTTACGGAAGTGGCACTACTGGGTAACAAGTACACCACCATCGACGTGGCGCGCATGAACTCACCCAGTGCCAGCGGGAATTATTTTTATCACAATCATCACCACCGTGTTGACCCCGTTGGGCACATGTACCACCGGGGCCGCTTGTCGGAAGTGAGGCGAGGCCCCCGGAATGTTCTATTCGACACGAAGCGCATTTCCAAAAATTTCCGTTTTTGACAGCGTGTGCGGAACACACCGAGTTCCTTGTGCGCCTGTTCGTTTCAAGGTCGCTGTCATTCATCCAATTCCGGTTGGGGTTGGGGCAGGCGAAATAGAAAATCGTTCCCATTCAAGTGCCATAATCGTGCTGCTCGATTGAAGCACATCGACACGTGATGACGGTTTGGGGGAGTGTATTTGGTTTTTTTGTTTTATCACCTATCGAATGGGGCTGAGTGTGTCCTCGCTGGAGACAACCGCATGCCGCGAAAGAAACGGACCGACGCATAAAGGGCTAAAGCTCTCGATTTACGTCACATGCCGCGCGAGGTCGATTGCGGTCGATTACTTCACCCGAAAGCAATGCCGGTCATGACCGGTTACAATTATAGTACACCCACCTCCCCGTCTTCCGTTCGCACACATTTGCATTCGGCATTCTTGTCGTGCGGGTTTTGGAACGGGGATTAGCAGTGAAACAATGCTTTCCTGGTAGAATGTGACCAGCATGGAAATTAAGTTTTCGAATACTTAATGCTTAATGTTATCGTTATTATACACCATAAGAAAACGATAAAATCGTACCGGTATGTTTCCTAACGCTCTGACTGATTTTGGCGATTCGAATGTTATTCGAAAGACGCCTAAATGGCGGCAACCCACGTGACACAACAGCAAGGTTTTATTGAACGATGGAAAAAATGTATTTTAGTGAGCTTTTCGCTTGCAATTGTGGGTGAGCATTGTTTGGACAAAGGAAACAACAAACTCTGAATCTCATATTGTATTTTATAAATCTTTTTTTTAATTGTGTTCGTAAAATCATTTTCTTTGTCAAGGTCAGCCTAAACTGATTTACAATTGCTGAGACATTCAAATGTTGTTTCCCTTCTTTTTTGTCCCTTCTTAACGCACCGCCCAGTAGCAACATTGGCAGAGAGAACGCCTTGCTGCTGGTGGGTGTCTCTTATACCAAGAGAAAAAAAATGGTATCAAAATTCGCTCACTGTCCTACAAAGCAGTGACAGTCCTGTTTGCACCATTCACTCTCTGTCGCAAAGAGATAGTAGGGACCTCATCTTCCCCCGTGCTAAGGATCATTCACGAAACACACCACCGTACAATTCATGGTCGCCCGTCTTTTCCTAATGTTGTTTTGTTCGCTGCAAAAAAGAGACCACCAGATCCAGATACGACAAGATGGAATACGTATGAGGATGGTACTGCTTCCAGCAAAAAAAGGAACTCCCTTATCTCTCGCCGTCGAGGTCGAGGACACGACAAATTTTAACACCAACACGTTGCGTTGGTGTTACGCGAATCCATTCTCCGGTGGCGTGACGTACAAATTGGTGCGGTTTGTGCATGAAGCATGACCCATCGCTCCTTCAAATGATTCGAATCATGATCCAAATGAGGTCGGAAGGGTGGGAAGAGTTTTTCCACGCTTTATCCCATGGTTTGGTAATGCAGTCTGAAAGCAAACGGTTGGAATAAGAACGAAACACGGACGCAGCGGTCAAGTTGGTTTGGCTGCTGCTGCTGTTTGGGGCGTAACGAAATTCGCTTCTATTTCCAAATCCTGTTGAATAATTCATTGAACCTTAAGATGGACCAGGTAATGGGATTATGTTTCGTTGTGTATGGTTTGTGCTCTCACATCTTGTTCGGTAGTTTTTTTCCTTTCATTATTCCTTTCGCTTTTGGCACCTGCTCAATCACGAATGTGAACAAAATGGTAGCTTCTAATTTTCTGCTCTCTCTCTCTCTTTAATCGCTTTAATTTTGGGTACAGGACGTCACAAATCGAGGTTAGCCATTGCTTTCACATTCTTTCGTTTTGGCTCGTTCTGGTCCAAAAACCATCAGCTTGCGGATCGGAACTCAGACAAATACCTTCATCCATTTTCATGACTGACGAAACTGGGATGAATACGCTTGCTTATGAGGGTAATAAAATTTCCGAAATACAACATTTGCATAGAACAATTTGCAACCTGATCGTGGTGCTAATGTGGAAATGTACGATTCGGACACTTTTTCTAACGCACGGCAGGCAGGTGTGCGTGAACTCGATCTAATTAAAAACTGGTGGCAACTTGAGCGGAAAAGATTTACAGCAACAAGACGCACATAAATAAACGAGCCTCCTCGACTCGGTCCGTTCCTTCGCCTGCCTCTTTCCTTACCGGGAATGTCCTTGGACACCGGAGGCCGGGAACCGTTGGACAACAGTTTGTAAGTATTTAAAATTGAAAACAACACAACGACAACAACCAAGTAACAAGTAAAACGCATAATAAATGGTAACGGAAGACGAGAAAAAAACGGCAGGCTCGCACAACATATTAATTCCGAGCGGGTGGAAGCCTTTGTTCGCGCGGGAAGCTTTTGTTATTCGAGATTTAGTGCGCGTGTCGTGTTCCGGCAGGCCACCAGCTCTTGGGAATTTTCCATTATTTCGTACCAGCCGTTGGGCCACACTACCTAGTTCGTTCTTGTGCCCCGTAACCGTGTGTCCTCATGGATGTGGAGTCGGTACCATCCACATTATTAGGCGTGGGCTTTTGCAGTGCGAGAAGTTTAATTTATGTACCAGCCGGTCAGGGTCGGGGAAGCGGTTTTCTTTGAAATGGAATTAAATTTTCCACCCTACAGTTCCTGCGGTAAGTGGCATTTTTAAGCGGTTCTGTGTCACGAACTACGAGTACCCAATCACACGATGCTCGATTAATGAAGCCTGGATAGGCACTGGATCGATTTTCAAACGTAGCTGAATGGGAAATTATTGGTGCTGCTTTTGGGGTATGGACGTTAAGAGGATTGTTTTGGTTGTGGTAAGGAATATGTAATTTTTGTTTGATATTGTTTAAAGTACTCCCTGTAAAGTGGTGAAGTTTTCGTTAAAATAATGAAGCTTTTCCCTGTGGATTTTAAAGCTCCTGAGGTTTGTGAGGCTTGTTTCGAAACAAAACGGTCTAATGCGAAAGTAATGACTGTTGAATGAGCCGAATTTATGTGACACAAAATGGAACGTTGATTATGGTTCACTCTAGCCATTTCCTGATTATCGTTGACCCATTTGTTTTGTCATCGCCAAACTATCGCGAAAGACGTTTCAGTCTACTTTTATTCTTCCTTGCAAAGCCTCAGCCGCGAGTAGCAATTTCCGTCGCGCTATTTTATGTATTTTTTTTTATTTGTTCGCTTTTCATTTTCCTTCCTTTTTTATTATGGATGGAAATGAAATTGAAGAAAATACTTCTCCGCTACCCCGCATCATACAGATGGTTAGTAGCTCAACGGATCTTTTCTGTGCCAAGTCCCAGGTTCATGGTTTTTTGATTATCGCACCAACACAATCGCTATCACGGGTGTGAGTGGATTTCTGAAGCTTTTTTTTTCTACTCAATGTGTGTCTTTTTGTTACATTTCTTTCTTCCACACACAAAAGCAGCATAATAAGATTCTACATCCCCACGTCACGATGTGCACCAGAATTCGTAAGGGCATCATCAACCCGAATTATCCGGGCTTTCAGTCGTTGGCGTACACGCTGAACGAGGATAATTTTGACTACAGCTCGGAAAACCCGTCCGATGACGATGAGGATTCGTACGTGTCCGAATCGGATGACAACGAGATGAAGCAGCGCGAGAAGGAGCCGGAGCAGCCGGGCGACGACGAAAATGGTAACTCGTACGGTGGCAACAGTCAGGCGGCGGATGAACAAAATGTGCATCTACATACCAGCATGGACATACCGATCGTTCGGTCCACCCTATACCATCCTCCCCCGATGCTGACGACGGCACTGGAGTCGGAGAAATTCTTTCCATCTGATTCACCCTATCGTCGCACACGTATGCAGCACATTCCGACTGGCCACAAGTCTCCCACGCTTACAACCTCCATGTTCGATACGGAAGAGCAGCTGGAATCGACGGTAATCTACGCCTGCACACCACCGGACATCGTACTTCAGCACAGCTACGATCATCGTGCGGGCGTACACGAATCGTCTAACGATTTTGCGAATGTATCGCTGGAACTTTTCAACTGTCAAAAGCCGGACTTGATACCGGAGCTGCAATCAGTAACGAACAGAACAGAACGCCAGTTGAAAAAGAGTACCGAGTTGGATACACTGACGAGGTTAAATGATCACCAGCAACAGGATCATTCAGCTACCACACTAACGGATGGGTTCAGCAATGTAGCTATCGAAAAGGATGTTGAAGATGAAGGCGAAGATGATACGGAACGGGAAGATCATGAAGGAAACCGATCACCACCTTCACCGGCTATCGAGCTGGTGCAGGCAATAGGTCAGATGTCGCTCACAGACAGCAACGTTTGCCGCAATTTCCATCAGGAAACATCTCTACCAACAGACAAAACGTTGGATGAAATTATCGAATGTTTTGGTCCTCCCTCAGAAGGTGCACTGTCGGAAGATTCGGACCAGGAGTCAGATGAAGGTGAATTGGAATACAAACCGTACGGAGTAGAGGAAACAAGAAGCTCCTATACAACATCGCCTAGCGACGTACCAGCATCGGGTGACAGTGGTGATAGTGTAGGATCAAGTCCGGGTGAGGTACAATACCATCTGGTAGACGATTGTTCGAACCAAACGGTTCAGATTACCCGTTCGCGCCAATCTAACGAACAATCGCCCACGAATCATTTCCATCTTATGCACCACTACTCAACACCGGGCGCAGTGGATTACCACAACAATCCAACCCAGCCGGCTTATGGCATGGAACATAAAACTATTCGTAATGACTATTACAGCTCACTAGGGCAAGCTACAGCTCAAACTGATCCATCCGACTTTGGTCGTCCGAATGTAGCGCATTCAAATAGAATAACAAATCGAGCCGAAACGGCAGCGTCATTCGACTATCCCGAGCCACGTCCTAGCACGCTTCAACTCAACCGAAGAGATGCCAACTTTTCAGCTTACGCAGCTCATGTTGCTAGTCAAACGGCTTCATACAAGGAAAAGAAGGTTCGTTGCAAACAAACTTGCTTAATTACACCCGAAGCGTCATGTCTATTTACCATATTGTTCTTCCAGAACCATAACGATAGCCAAACGCTAAGCACAGAACTGACAACGGACCCTGTGAAACAATATCAGAAAGGTAAGAAGTAACTTTTGAAACCCATTATGCGAATAATCAAACCGTGCTTTCCGTCCCGAACAGTTCCGAAAGTGAATCCATTTTGCGAGGCTCTTCTCCAGGAGAGCGACACGTGCGATTTCTTCACCAAACAGGCCAAATTACAAATAGAGGCAAGGATGGCACTGTGCCAGGCAAAGGATATGGCACACATGCAAATGGAGGTACGTACGTAGAGCAGAATGTTTAGCGAGTTCGCTGGATAACTTTAGATGATTTGGTTTCATTTTTAGTTTGAAAAACGGAGCCTCCCACTTTCTCCCGTGACGAGGGTGATTCATAGCGCCGTCGAGAAGGCCGGGCTTAGTTTGGCACCGGACAAACGACGCCTTTCCCGTTACTACCTAACCCGGCTTAACGTACATCAGCTGCAGACAATTCTTACCGAGCTGCAGGGTCATGCGGAGGTGCTGAACGAGGAGCTGGTGGAGCTGCTGATGGAACGGGACGAACTGCACATCAGCCAGGATGCTACGCTGATCGATATTGAGGATCTATCGCGATATCTGTAAGTTTCTTCATCGTATTTTGATGCCATCTTTATGATGGTTTTTTATTGTTCGTCGCTATTTACGTCCACAATCCACTTCTCAGTTGTGCCAAGGAACAGACGATCATACATGCTGAACGGCAGCGCAAAAGTGCGCACTACTGGAACAGCAACCGAGTGGTGCACCACCACCACCACCATCACTCACAACAGAAGCAGCCAAGCCCCTCCCAACCACCGCCGCCACCACCGATACGATCGACGTGCGGAACAGCGATCCCAGCATATCGTTACCATTAAAAGTGCAATCAACGTCGATTGCAAACTGTTTAGGTTAGACAAGATCCTCAAAAAGCAAAAGAAACTAAGTTAAATAATATAGATACAGAAGCACGTTGAAAACAAATCATACAAAAACCAGTGGACCCAAAAAACAATATATATGTATATGTATGGAAACAATACAGAGTAAACCCAGAACAATCCCGGTACTCAGCCACCGATTAAAGTTGGTTAGCTAATGCACAAACAATATATGCAAAACATTCCTCAAAGGCACAGACACTCGCAACACATATATACACACTCATATTCCCACGCCCTTGCATTGAACCATAGTGCAATAGTGCAATAGTGCAATCTATCCTTAACCCTTGTATCATTGTGTCGTCGATCATTCAAAAATCTTACTAACAATCAACGCTCTGGTGATAAAGGATAATACTACAAATTGTTGTCTCTATTTTTCGATATCTAAAAACAAACACCCCCTAAGCTCTTTGCTGTACTTAAAGTATGCGAAAGTAAAAAACGAAAAAAATAACAACTATTCAACTTACCTAACCTGTAACACTTCAGCCTTCTCCCTGGTACATGCATGCTCTCCGACGTTGCTACTTCCTTCGTTAAAGCAAGTATTTGTTGCAAAGAAAAACAATATTGTGAACATGAAAGTTTAACGCAATAAATGATTAACATTTTCACATTAAACGGTCTTCGGATATCGATTCTTTTCTAGCGCTGGTAACCAATGCGGATGGAAATAAGTTTTCAATAGAAGTGTATTCTATTTTAGCTTACTTCTATGTTTTACGTCGTGTGTACACTTTTCAGTCAATCCACCGATATGACCGTATGTGTTTTTGCCTTTTTGGACGCATCGTACGCCGTGCTGCTAGCATCATCTCCGCTATCCGGTTCCGCCGTATCAGCCGCCATGGAAATCATGTCCAGTGCTCCCTGAACGTTTAAAAAGTCTTGCACCAGCTGTTCCTCCGTCTGTAGTTTATCCGCAAGCGTTACGAACGCTTTACCGACGACGGTACCGGCAAACTTTTCGAACGAATCTTCATAAACATCGAGCAGAATGTTGCTCGCATCGACCAGCGTCGGTGTGAAGCGATAGTCGCCGATGTGTCGCGTGAGGAAGTTTACGAACGTTACCAGAAAATCCGGTGACCGATCATCGAGCGCTCGATGTAAGCCTTTCCGACGTATAAGTTCCTTAATGAGCGCTACCGTTTTCTCGGGCCACTTGCCACGCACCTTGACCAGCATGACCGCATCGAGCGCCTTCTTGTACTCGTACTTTCGCAGCATCCGATCGTGACCTTCGATGCTTTCGTACTTGAATTCGTCCACCCGTTGGTCAACTGATTCGAAAATATGCTGATAGCGACTCTTGCGTGTGCTCCTTTGATTTGGTTGCTCGTCACGCGGATCACTTTCGCGCCGATATATAGCGATCAATCCATCTACCATGCCCGTAACTAGTGTCTCGTCGTTCTTCGAAATGCCCAGGCTTAGAATTGCGTTCGAGCTGTCGATTGTGTGAACCACCTGGTACGTAGCGATATCGTACACCTTCACGTGACGGTCTAAGCTTCCCGAGAATAGCCGCTTACCATCGCTGGCCAACTGGAGGCAGGTGACGGTTTTGTGGTGCTGGGAAAGTTGCGCCAGCTGCCGACCACCAGCAAGGGCATCGTACAGGTTGACCGAGGTGCCACCAGCACTGATAAATATGCCACCACTCGGCAGAAACAACAACGATTCCACTGGCTGTCCGTGATCGACAGTCATGACACAGTCCTTTGCCCGTGTGTCGTACATGCGTATTTTACGATCGTAACCACCGGACAGGATTATGTTTGGACTGATGGGACTCGTGCAACCGGCTCGTATGTAATCCTCGTGCCCGGTAAATGATTGCAAATGGTTTTCCGTTGCAATATCCCAGTATCCGACGGTACGATCGTCCGAAAAGCTTGCCACATGGTGCCCATCCGCGGTAAAGAACGTACGGTGAACTGGCGCTTTATGCCCTTCGAAGAAGCGAAGAATCGTCCGGGTGGTCACATCGAACAATCGAACCTTGCCCAACTCGTCACCCGCCACCAACAGATTGCCATCCTTTCGGAACGACCCGCCGTGAGCACCCTCCTGGAACTTTGTTATGTTTTTAACCACCAGCTTCGTAATAGGATTGTAGATCTGTACGCGAACCGACGCTGTTACGGCAAACAGATAAGGTTCTACGGGGCTGAAATCGATGTAGTCTATCGCACCGAATTCTTTGACCAATGTGGGAACCTGGAAATCATCCAGCGGAAAGGTTAGCGAGTTACAATAGAAGAGAGTGTGCAGGTTCTAACATTGCCTACTACTTACCCCTAGCTTTTTCCAATAAATTGTGTCCGCTGACAGTACGGTCGCGGTCTTTGAGTATATTTTACTATCGGTTTTCTTGAACTGAGCCATTTTAACTAAACATTTACCGATATTCCTTGCCGTTCCTTCTAGCGCGGTTCTTGCGGCACGTGTAGCGTGTTTGACGTTTGTTTGTTTATTTGTTTGTTGGATGTGTTTCAAATTTTTCCCAGCATAGTGGACCGGAATAAAAAAGGGTAAGTAGTGAGTATGATACTATCGACAAAAGGGAAATGCAAACAAGAATTCGGTTAATCACACCGTTCTACATCTTTCTTTTTTCCTTCCATTTTAGTATGCTCGGTCTGTTCTGGAAGTGTGCACGGGTTGGCGAAAGGAAATCTCCGTACGTTTCGTTTGCCTGTCTTATAATGGCTGTATCTATATTATTCTGGTCTTAATTTGTGAATACTGTGGCTATAAGTGTACTCCTATTCGAAAACCGATGCATTTGGATGAATAAAAGATGTTAACAATTGTACAGCGAATGTTCAATGAGTGTCATTTCCTACCACTATTTGCACCGATACAAAAGGATACCAGTTTAAAATATTATTTGCTAGGGATAAACCAGCTAGTCTATGATCATAAACAATCCTCTTTTGTTAAATAAACAATAAATTTGGTTTTTTGTTTTTCACCGCACACACACACACTTTCGCACGCCCAATCGAGAACTCGAATCGTGGCAGTGCTCGAATCGAGCAAGGTGCTACTGTCATTTCGTATGGCTGGAAAAACATCAAAGTACACCCATCTCGTTCACTCTCGCTGCGTTCGCTGCTTCCCAGCTGCTAAACAATAATATTGTGTGCCTCTATTGCTTTTTTACTGAGTGGCAGAGCTTTTTCCATAAATTTCCAAAGTTGTCGTAACCATTGTTTCGTGCTAAAAGTGAAATACTCATCCTCGGGCACGGGTTTGCACGAATTATCGTAGTGTTGTGCCCGTGAGCAATAGGCAGTGGCAGATTTTCGTGTCGTTGTCGTCGTGGTCGTGGTCGTCTTCGTCACTGTCGTCGTCGTACCCCACAATATCTGCTGTACCGAGGTTGGTGTGTGCAGGAAGTTCGTGTTCGGGAAAGAACTTGCTAGGTGTGCTGTGCGAAAAGAGTGTTTTTTCTTTGTGAGAAACTGTGCGTGCGTTTGTAATTGCAGCCATTGAAGCGAAGGTCGTTCTGTAGCTGTACGCCCAAAGGTAACCCCGTGGCGCTTTGCATGGTGTGAAAAACGGAAATACGCGATGACTATCAAACCCGTGGTCAATCAGAAAAGTGCTAAAGAGGAAACGCAGGAGGGCACGCCTCAGAATGTCCATGGTGTTGGCAGTGCGGGCGTTCGAACGTCGCACCGTAATGTGGTGCTTAATCAGCTGTCGTCATCGGAATCACAAGTAAATATTGGTTCGCACAAGCCTCGGTATCTGCTGCTTCCCCCGAGGGGTTAAAAGTTTCCCTTCCCTTATTGCCACCCACACTCTATCACTTTTGCAGCATAGGTTGGAGGAATTTCGTCAAAGTGAATATGTGTGTCACGCGTTTTTTTCCTGTTCTTTCTTTCCAACTCTGTTTCCTTCACAGGCGCTGCCTAGGGAAAAACGGGTGCTAACTCCTCACAGCTTCGAAAACGACAGCGTAGTACGTCATCGTCGGAGCCCACACAAAAAGTAAGAAAGAAAATCGCCTCACGTCTCGTAGCAATGCTTCTAATTATGTTGATCGCAACAACCACACTGCTAGGAGCAGCAGCAGCAGCAACAGCAGCAGCATTGTTATTGAAAATCTCCCACTCTTGCTGGAAGTGCAGTTGTAGAAGGAAAAACGGACTTCGAACAACGTAGTATCGATTTCCGATTCCGCCCGCTCCCAAATGGCGTCGTCGTGGGGTGACAGTAACATTAGTGCATATTGTGTGCCATGGTACTGCTCATTTGGCAATACGGAATTGAGTGGAAATTGTATTTCTTCTCCCCGCTTTCCCAACTGCGCCCGGTCGTGTGCGCTTATGCGGCCATCTTTGTGACGTTCCTTTTGCAAACGGGTATGGTGCTATATTCCCCATTCCACAAATCATAGCGCACAGTTTTCATGACGGGATGCACAGTGCACCCTTCCAAAAAGATGTGTCGCGATTAGCATCGCTACATCCGATGCGGATGTGCTCTTAACACAGTTAACACAGAAACAAAACCTAAAATTGTTGAGCCAGCAAAGATTCCGAAACCAGTCGCCCCAGTACGCGCAATGGGCCATGATTTCTTAGAGATGGCAAGTTTCGTTTTTTCCCCTTCTTGCACATACGGTGCTTTATTTGGACTGCCATACAAACAGATCTGGCTTTTCGTCTCCCGTATGTAGTAGATATGCATTGTCTCTTGTGCTGCGGATCAAGGGGAGGATACTATTTTTAGTGTTGACCTGCTCTGCTTCGCTTTTCCTAACTCTGCACTTCGTCGCTACGGTGTTTAAGATCGTGTGGAATGTCGTATGATTAATGTTCATTTACTTATTCTATCCCAACATATTGTTTACGTAGAAGTTTGTTTGTTAGAATCCATATTTAATGTTAGTACTGTCAAGCCCTGAAATTATTTATTTTGATTTAATTGATTATTATCAAACAGGAAGTCAGCAACATGGGCGTACTAACAGATATCGTACCTTCTTTTTAACTCTTTTCAGTCTTGGGCGCCTAAAGCGTGATCATTACCACAAGCGTGAAAGCCGCGAACGTGATAAAACCGCCGG
Source organism: Anopheles maculatus (assembly GCA_002091835.1). Lineage (NCBI taxonomy): Eukaryota > Metazoa > Arthropoda > Insecta > Diptera > Culicidae > Anopheles > Anopheles maculatus. Next base: position 376,840 of record KZ061674.1, on the reverse strand, counting down.
ATCTCCAAGCTACCACCATCATGTCGTACTGCAACCGTCGGCCAGCAGCAAAAAACAGACCTCAACCTGCTCGAGCGCTCTGGCCAGCACTGCCGGAGGTGGCCGTTCACCGAAAAGCACACAGCATCAGTCGTCCGGATCGAGTGGATCGTTACTGAGCGGTCACCAGGGTGGGGTGAGCAATCCGGGAGGTGTGCCGGGAGTTGATCTCAATGCCGTGCTGGAGGATGTCCGCTCCGGCTACAACAGTGGCGATGAGTACTTCGAGCAGAAGGACGCACAGCTAACGGCGGACGAATGGAAGAAGCGTGATGAAGCGTTCGCGAAGGTACTGTCCGAGCGCGGCTTTATACTGCATGAGATGGAGGAGGACGGTGCGTGCCTGTTTCGTGCCATATCGCTGCAGATTTACGGTGATCAAGATATGCACGAAGTTATCCGACAGCAAACGATGGATTATATTGTAAGTTGAATGAAACAGAAGGATGCGTAGGGCATCATGATCATGACGATACGGCTGCTTTTCTTGTTACAGTACAAAAATCGCGAGTATTTTGCACAGTTCGTTACCGAAGATATCGCCGATTACGTCGAGCGGAAGCGCGCCAACCATGTGCACGGCAATCACATAGAAATTCAAGCAATGTCTGAGATGTACAATCGTTCCGTCGAGCTGTATTGCTATCAAACTAGTAAGAATACAACGCTACCTTGAAGCTGTATGTTTGCTAGTGCGGTAGCACGCAATAAACTTTCTGGTTTCGCTTTGTTTTTTTTTTGTACAGAACCAACCAATATCTTCAACTCGGATCAGCTCAACAACGGTAACGAACCTTTCCGGCTGTCTTACCAGCGCAGTTCGCACTACAACGCCATCGTTAATCCGTACAAAGCATCGGTTGGGGTCGGGCTCGGGCTAGCCGGTTACCGGCCGGACGAGCTCGACATCAAGGAGGTGGCCGATGCGGTGCGCATGAGCGAGGAGCTAGAGATCGAAAAAACGATGCTGGAAGACAAGCTAAAAACTACCGATTGGGAGGCAACGAACGACGAGATCGCGGAACAGATTGCCCGCGAATCGTACGCACAGTACTGTCGCGAAAGTCGGCTCGGTGCAGGTGGCGGTTCGAGCCAGAACAAAAGCACCAGCAGTACGATCACCTCCACCGAAATGATGGCGGCCTGTGCCAGTGGATCGCAAACGGCTTCCTCGTTTCTGATGGAGCTACGCAAATCACCTTCGGCAAGCCATGGCAACCACCAGTCCGTGTCGGGGCATGCGGCCAGTAGCGATCGGGGTGCTTGTTCGTCCAGCTCGAAAAACAGTTCGTTCGAGCTGGACTGCTGCTCTTCGCCGTCGTCTTCTCAGCAGCAATACTATTATGGGTCGAGCACGAATGCGAACAGTACGACCAGTGGCAACAGTACAACCTGCAGCAGTAGTGAGTGTAACCGTAGGAAAAAGCGTAATCTTAACTCACCGTAAGTAGCTTCGTGAAGCCGTTGGTTACTGGTTATAAATTAAAAAAAAATCATAAATAATTCTTTTTAGGGTCGAAAAAACGAACCTTGCGGAAACGAAGAAGTGTAAAGCGAACAGCAATCGTGCGTCGAGCACCTCGAACAGTCCCCGTCGGTCCGAAAGTCCCGTCGTTCAAGGTATGTTTTTCTACTTTAAAACGTTTAGCCAGTAATGGCGATCTTACCGCTTTTTCGCTTTTCCAGATAAATCACCCGCTAGCTCTCCACCGAGCACATCAAGTACAACGCCCCCAGCCAGGGGGGATAGTGGAGAGGAGGAAAGTGGTGGCAGCGGCAGTACAAGCAGCATGTTTATGTCCTTACCACAACCACAGCTACCGCTGCGCGACGAAACACCAATGTCCGAGTTTTATCAATCTTTGCTGGAATCTTCCTACACGGACGATGGTAGTGAGTATATTCCATGGGACGACGAACGTTAACGACAATTTCAACCAGAATACTATATTTTGTGAACGTGCTCCATCTGTTTGACAGGCTTCGGGCAGCTGTCCGAGCGCGAAATGATACAGAAAGCGCTGGAGGAATCGGCGATGGATTTCGTGAAACGCGGCGACGGTTCCAAAGCGTTCCATGAGGATAAATACGGCACAACGGATGAAGAGTACGATTCCCCGTCACCGTAAAGCGGCGTGTCACTCGTTGCGCTGGGAACTGGATCTGATGCTTTGGTTTGTGTGTACATTGTGTACTGCGTCTGTTTGCGTCAGTCAGGCTGGATCGATCTACCCCTGGGTATCTCATCCGATTATGGTAGTGAGTATATTCCATGGGACGACGAACGTTAACGACAATTTCAACCAGAATACTATATTGTGTGAACGTGCTCCATCTGTTTGACAGGCTTCGGGCAGCTGTCCGAGCGTGAAATGATACAGAAGGCGCTGGAGGAATCGGCGATGGATTTCGTGAAACGCGGCGACGGTTCCAAAGCGTTCCATGAGGATAAATATGGCACAACGGATGAAGAGTACGATTCCCCGTCACCGTAAAGCGGCGTCACTCGTTGGGAACTGGATCTGATGCTTTGGTTTGTGTGTACATTGCGTACTGCGTCTGTTTGCGTCAGTCAGGCTGGATCGATCTACCCCTGGGTATCTCATCCGATTAGGGAAAAATTGATGATGGGGAGTCCCATACACACACACACACACACACACACTCAGCAGGGATAACAAACACACACACACACGCACACACCTACATATATATATACACACTTACAGTCGTTCACAAAATCACACCGACAATGGTTTAATATATTTAGCTATTAGCTTGTATCTGATATTTCGAAAGGTAGAGAGAGATACACAAAATTATGATACGATTCGTGTTCCACTCTGTCGTTGCTTGTTTGCTACACCCGTGAACGACAAAATGGGAATTATTTGGCCCCCTTTTTTCTGTTTTTTTTTGCGTGTTTTGGCGTTTTACTTTACTCCTTTTTCGTTTTTATGTAAACAAAAATGTAGCTAACACATAGTATCATTACACGCGTGTTTCGTACTGGGGACGGATCACCGTGTAAAAAAAAAACAGGTACTCTAGCACGCGCCCGCCCGCACCACAGTCAGCTTAGGGGAGTATAGCTCTAGAAGAAAACGGACGCAAAAATCGGTGTGTATTGTTTGAAAGCATTAGGCGTTAAGAAAGCAGAAGGGGGGGGCACAATGTGTATGCAATTTAGTGCGTAATTTCTATGTAGGTAAGATAAGTGGTAGCATGTATTGATTTCCCACAGCAGAGAGTGAATCCCACGGAGAAGGATTATGGCGCATTTTGGTGCGATGACGACAATTGGCATCGGCATATAACACTGTACAAAGTAGAGGTATTGCGACTGAGCATGATGTGTGTCCCGTTTTTTTTTTTGGTGGGACCCCTTGGACCCCGTCGATAATGCACCATTTCGGGCAAGCGAAAGGCTAATTTTAACTTGTTTTCTTCTGCTGGAAAGATATTATAAATGGTCAAGATGTGAAAATTGTGGTATAATTTCGGTTTTTACTGCATTGTATTGAAGTGGATGAATTCGTTTAGATCGTGTGTGCTGCACATTCACGTAGCGCTACCACCACCCTACCCCTTACACAACAAATCACTCACAAGCTGTGAGCTGGCGCGTGGTAGAGTACCTCTATAAGAATAACACAATTTTCAACCTTTTTCTCTTAAGTAATAAGCCGCGAAATTGGAACGAACAAATAAAAGTATCACATAACTGATGCAAAGTGTGCAAATGATGATGAACCGGCTGATTAAGCAACGCGGAGGACGGACATCCGTTGATGTATAATGTCACCAGCTAATAATAATAGAAACGTTCATTGCTCGTAGATATACTTCGTTTCATTATACTTTTTATTTTGAATTGATCTTTTCACGCTGCGTCAAAACTTAAACTTACTGACTCGCGAGACGGAACGGTGCAATGTGAAAGACAGGGAAACAGGGACAACTCTCGCAGTTGAGAAAATTGCGTAAAATTAAATACGAACACAAAAATGCAATGGATAGAAAAGCTTTGCTGGTTGGGCGGTAAAAGTAGAAGGAGAGTCTCTAAAAACAGCTTAAGTGGTTAACGAAGAAGAAGGTTGCTGGTGAGGCAATGGGTTCCCTTAGATGAATTCGTATCCGATGCCGAACTGGAATCCTTTCACCACACGGTCGCCCGCTTCATACGAAAGTGGTTGGCAGTAGTTGAATTCGATGCGCGCCTTCTGGCCCATACGGAAAGCTATTCCGATGCCGGCCGTGCTTCGCAGTTTATCTGGGAAAAAAGAAAGAGCATAAAGTTAGAACCGATTCCTCCCACAGGTTGTTCCATGCACCGTTCAGATCGCACCTGTCGTGTAAGTATCGCACGTGCCAATGTTGTAGAATGCGTGGGTCCGGAACAGATTGCCAAAACCACCGAAGTACTGGTTGAAAGGTAGCGGACTCCACAGATGCAATCCGGTCGCCCAGTACGATTGGCAACCGGCCGCAATACCGTCGCGCCGTGGACAGGCACCGGCCAGCTCGAAACCACGCAACGTTTGCGGTCCACCGGGGAAAAATAGCTGATGGATGGGTAACGATTCCTTGCGCTTGTCGTGCAGTATCGCACCGATTCGACCACACAGCTGCAACGATGCACCGAGGAACAGTGGTACATTCAGCTCGCCGTGCATCTCCTGCCGCACAATGCCGAGCTGGGACAGCTGGCTACCGATCAGTTCGGTCGTACCCTTCACGAACACACCGTTCGAAGGGAACACGCTATCGTCCCGACCGTCGTACTGGCCGATGTACCGGAAGGTCGACACAAGCCGTGGACCGCAGTGTTCACGCACAAAGAACGGTGTCTGCTTGTCGAGCGCAAACAGTTCTTTCATGCCCAGTTCGTACTGGAGACTGTTGCTGAAGCCAAGCGACGGTATGGCGAAGGAAAAATCGAGCAGCATACCATTATCCTCCAGCCGATACTTGGACCAGTGATGGGGGGAAGCATTCCGAAACAGGGTGATTGAGGTTCTGTAAAAGAGACGGTGATAAGTTGTGAGAAATTGTCCAGCACAGAAGTGTAATCCCGAGCACGACTTACTCTGGTTCATAATTGCCTACGGCGGTATGCAGGAAGGGTTTGGTGAACTTCAAGTTCAGCACACTGTTCCGGACATAGCTACGGCTTAAATTGAGGCTTAACCGTTCGCCGCGTCCAAACAAATTCGGTGTGACCAGTTCTGTGAATGCACGTGTCAATAAATCAGAGCTGCTTGTGTGTGAACCGTTGTGAAACGGCATCGATCGCACAACACCGTGCTTACCTGTGGTAGCGGCTCCATCGTTTTGGCCCACTTCTACACCAACGTTTCCAGTTATCCGGGAAAGTTCGTCACCGGCGAACGTAACCGTGTAACCGTTTTTGGTCGCATCCTCACTTTTACTGGTATCGATCGAGATGTTCAAGTTCTTGAAGATGCCTAATCGCAACAGCTCATCCTTGACGCTGAAAATGCGGAGACACGTTATTTGATGCGAACAACCATTTATAATACACTCCAGGAGGACGATTTTGTGAGCGTGTGATTACTTTGCCGTTTCAACGATCACGTCCTGAAAGTTCTCCGCCTTGAACAAGTGGCGTGCCGCACGCTGTACGTAGTCATCGTACGTTCGGTTTAGGCCTGCTATGTACACTCGATCAACCCGCGCCTTGAACCGGGTGAAATCCGGTTCTCTTCGATTTCCCGGTGTGGGTTCCGTCTGTCGATATAGGAACGGGATTACATTATAGTTTGCACACGGAAAGTTGCAACAGCATACTGCAACAAAACAACCGGCCCAGATCCGGCACAACAGTACCTTCGATGTTCCTCCTCCCATGTTATGTAACGTGACCGGTGTGCTGCACGGCCGGAAGTAACACTGGAGCTTTTTACGGGTTGTGCTAACACTTTCCTAGTAACCGAAACCTTCTTTATATTTGTGATAAATCAGCTAGAAACTACTCATACTGATATTTAGTCTGCTAACAACAAACAACGAATGGGTCGCACCACACAACTCGTCTCGATTTCAAACATGCATTTGACTAGAAGGCGGATCACAAAAACAAAGCTTCTGCAGAATGAAATGCAGCCATTTAAAATACTGTTGTTATTTGCTGTACAACTATAGATAAGATTTTATGAATGTTTCAAGAGAATTCTTTTAAAACACAGTGAAATAAAAATCTATTCCAACTTGTTGCTGATAGTGTGTGCACACCCTGATACAGCTGACTTTTCTGGTGCAATTTGACAAGACTGCACAGTGTGTTACAATCGTCCATAATAAATGACAATTTATGAAAAAAAAAATTGCACTTACGTTTGAATTTACGGTTGCATCCATAGGTTGTTCCATTTCAAATAAAACCAATCATTATTTGATTTGGGTAATGAAATAATGAGGACGAACTTCTATTCGGAGACTCGAACATGCTGGACGAATATCGGGAACAAACCAAACAAGTGGTAAAGCATAGAAGGAGGATACGATGAATGGAATGAGTGGTGAGGACAACGGGCTGATGCACTTTCTAACGTGTTTGAAAATTATTACAATAAAACAAAATATTCGTCCGATAACGCAACTATCACCAATCTTACCGCGTAATTAAAACACATTTTACTGCAAAAATGGAACTTACACATGATATTAAACATTCGTCCAATGTCACAAAGATGGCGTACGGAAGCCAACCACGTGCTTGTAACGGTTGTAATTTGAAAAAGTTCAATTTCTACATAATTTCTCCATCATTTACAAAACATCATATTACTTAAGTTTTTATGTTTGTCTGAGAAACCTTGTATTCTCAGCTAAATGAAATAAACAAAAAATCCACTAACAATGGATTACATTATTAAATTCAGTACTGAATTGAATTTTATTTGAAAAGATTGTTCGAAAAACAAATTACAAAACTTAAAACAGTATCTAGGCATTGCGCGAATACAAAATGATCGTCTGCACCGGAAGTAGATGAATGGATGGAGGAGATGCATAAAAAAAACCGTTTTCGGGCCCGATTGTTCTCAGCGGTAATGGTTGTGGTGGTGTCAAACGTTTGCAAAACCGAACACAGCAAAACCAGTGCACTTTTGTGCACGTAGTGTACAATCCTTACCAGGATTTGCTCCTAGTCAACTACTGGTAGCTGTCATGCTGGTAGCTGACGTCCGCCGTCGTTTCGGAAACTCATTGTTGGGGTTTCTGGTGTACTCGATAGAAGGCTGATTGCTGTTTGCTTTTGCGTTTCCTCTCCAGATAAATATATACTTCTAATATCACAAACTTGACTAATTGTTCATATACTGCTTGCTATTGGCTGTCGAGGGAATCATTGAGGAAGTATGCCGCTACCTTTTGCTTTTTGAAAGGCCTTTCCATTTGAAAGGGGTTCTGCATTAGAAACGTTGGAAGTATGTATGTAACGAAAACTGACAAACGAAAAAGAAATCATATCGAACAAAAGGTCAACTAGTAGTCCAGCACGGACTTGTCGGACTTTACGGTAATGGGTTGGGTTTACGTGATTATGTTATGTTAGAGGCATCCTTTTTTTATGTTTTGTTCTATTCTTAGGATAGGACCTTTACGCCTCCTTTTCCGTTGCCGTTCGAGAGGGGCTTAGGAGATTAAGATGGTTTGCTTTGCTTGCCGGTGGTCCTGGATTGCACATAACGCAAACCAGTGCCACGCACAGTAAGGCTCGCCGCTTAGTTCTTTGCTGGCTGCTCAGATGCCGATTCGGGCGTAGTCTTAATTTCCGGGTACTCCAGCTTCGCGCCCGGTTCGCAAGTGAAGGAAGGACAGCATGATGGGAACGGTGCCGTCTTGTTCGTCTTCTCGGTGTCCAGCTTGCACTTGTCGTTGGCCAGCGGCAGTGGTCCACAGTCCTCTACCAGCTCGAGCAAACTGTGGGGAAGAAAGGCGTTTTAATCGTTTTACTCAAGCGACAACGTTTTGCCGATGATATCGGCTTACCGTGGTTGAGCATCGTCAGACAGGACGCAGGTAGAGCGTCCGCAGAACGGAGTCAGATCCCAGGATTGGCCTGGCTCAAACGTGGCACATTTGGTCGAGGCAAAGCACATTCCGGGGAAATCTGGAATCGAAATAGCAACAATACAAGTTTTAATGTGGTCGTTTAAATACAGTTTTATTATCTGGCACATAATAGCGTCATATTTTTCGAGGAGAACTATCAGAACGCTCTGCTGTTGTAACCCAACACAAAAAAAAACCGTGTAAAAGAAGCGAATGATTCTGAAAAACCAGCTTCACACACACACGGTCATGCATGGCATCTGTTTTCAAAAAAGGAAAACCATTCGGATGGAAAGTAATGACCCCAAAAACGCCCACCAAAAAAAAAACACCCCGAAAACAGCAACAATACTCGTCAAACTTAGCATACTAATGAGAACCCCGAACAGGTTCTCTTTGCCATCATTATTTTGCGGGAATTTCCGGACATGGACATCCGATCCTACCGATGCTGACCGAAGGTCACCTCTGCCAGGGCCAACATATATCATTCTTTTCTTCGCTGGGGTTTCCGCTCAGCACGCAACCAAGCGCGCATGAATGTCTTATTTCTTCTGCTACCATCACACCTTTTTCCAATATAAGAAGCAAACCCATTGTGCGCCTTTAAGTCGACTTAAAAGCAAAAGAAGGTAAGGGTTAGTCCCGTATGGTTGCACAGCTAATGTTTTGCTGTGGACTTTGTTTCGCAATCTATGATATAATATGCAAATTTGGCATCACTTGCTTGCCGAAGGTTTGTGCCGAACGTGACGGGATAATGCTTCGCGTTTGATGTTCTTTTTTTTTTAAGCGTATTTCTGGTTTTCTGGGTACACCGCCGGTTGGACATGAGTCATGTTCAATTTTGTATCTATTCTCTTCCAGGCATGGTGGAGGCTCGAGCGTTTCTCGAACATTAGCGAGAAATTGGCTGCGCGAGTGCGAAAAGTAACAGTTTTGTGTCTTATTTTGTCGGCCATTTCTTTCCGGCCTGCTTATGGGTCTGTTGGACGTACATGGAGACGTACATGGCCCTCCTGTTTATGGTTGTTGTGTTGCATAATGCCATGCAACCCCCTAAAGCAGATCGAAAGTTCAACTCAAATCGATCGAGCCGTAGAATGGTTGCGAATGCAGCTGCACGACGAGGTCTCTACGTAATACAGAAATTCATCATCAACTTCCTTTAAGTTAGTGAGCTAATACCAACAGCAAGTCAAAAAAAAAAATGGCATCAACAAGGGTGGAATGATCTCATAAAAAAAAGACACAAAGAGGATCATTCGCGAATAAACTACATTCCCATTCACTTCTCGACGCTCGCCAGCGCACGCTCGATAATCCCTCAACCAACCATTCACCATTCCCTTTCCTCGCACTACAACTTGCAACAGGTTGCAACTTAGGTGGCCTTCGACCACGGTCGCGAAGAGATCATGCAGGTATATACAAACGTTCCCTATCTCGTGATCGCTTTTCACGCTCGGAATAGCAAATTAGCACGGGCGAGATTGGATTACCTGTTTGTTTGTCTGCTGTACAGTAGCTGCCCCTGCTACTAATACACTGGCACAGGTTGCCGGTGGCTCCCTCTTGCGGTAAACGATTCACCTTGACAGTGGCTACCGGGCCCATCAACGGTAAACAGTGAACAAAGCGTTGAAATGAATCCATCACCGAACGAGAGGCTTAGCCGTTCCGTCAGCTGTGGTTGCTAGATTGCTAATTAATTAGTTAGCACGGAATTGTTTGACGTTAATAGTAATGCAAAGCGCTAAACAACTTCTTTGTGCGCCATTATGAGTGCCTAATAGCGTAGCTAAGCTATACGCTAATTGCTAAAGCTTTGGAAGAGAGAAAAATCAGACAAACAAACTTTTTCCGGTGATTCAGGCAGGTATGGATTCGTATGAGGTTGTATTAGCTAGAACTATAGGTTAAATTTAATGCAATTAATTATTTAAAGCATTAGTTAGGGCTCTAAAGTTGACCGTTATAGGTTTGCTATAATAAAAAATCATTTAATCCCATCCATCCTTTTATAAACCTTCGAAGACAATTCTTAGTAGCTTAGTAGCTCCCGCGTTCAGGCTATTTGTGGTGCCATCTCGAATTCGCACAATCGATTCGTCTGGCCAAAGCAATACAATGTAGCAATACTACTACTCTAACAGCCGAAGCTTACAACACATTCGGTCACATCCGACCCGCACTCCTACTCGTGAAACAATGAGGAAACAGCCTGCACTAGCACAGCCTGAAATGGTACGAATTAAATGGCCTAAGATTGCCCCTATGGCACCCACACGAAAGTGAAAGGAGCCAAGATCCGGCTTACTCGTCCACTGTTTTTAATGGGTTTCTCGTCCGATGAGCGATGAAATCATTTATAAAAAATCTTTAATATGATCCACATATAAAAAAAACACCTTCAAAGCCGTAACCGGTGTGAACGGTCGAGCAATCTAATGAAAGTGCACAATTTAAAACACTACTACCAGGGTGGTAGTGCGTGCCACCACCCTGACATGCTTAACTGCATGTGTGGTTTGGTAGTGCTGTGCCAAGGTCCATTAGAGCGTTAATTTGTCGATAGATTTACAAAGAACGCTTTACACAAGCGATCGAATGGTGGGATAGTTAGGCGTGCAACACTTCAGGGTCACTATAATGCGGTGCGGTGTGTAAACATGCAGCACAGGTGCAGTAATTTCACGATCATAACCAACATCGGTGGGGCGTCGGTAGCTGGAGATGAAGCAACAATAGCACTCCCAAACCACACAACCATGAACTATGGTGCATGATGAACTGAACTGTACCGGGTGGCATCGACTTTACCACAATCGTCATATAATTATGTTGCCTACCTATCTGCCGAAAACCGGTGACCTTAAAAATCATCGTCGCAAATAATGGATGCGAATGTTTTATCCGATCCGGTGTTTCTGTTTTTTTTCGCCCCGAGATTTTCAGTGTCAATGCGTAACGGTTATGCTAAGCGCGAGAACCGCGAAGCCGTGACAGTGCTCTGCAGAGTGGACAAAACAGAAACACCAGCAAAATGGTTGTTTTTTTTTGTTTTGTTGTATCAGACGGAAACGGAAATCACGATCCGGCTTCAGGGTGGTGGTTAAATGGAACGCGAGAGGACGCAGCGGGGTGTGTTCGAGTCACACTTTTGTGAGAAGAAAGGTACAATACTGACGGTAAGAACAACATCCTCACGATAATTAGTATCCAAGCTGCACGTGGCAAAAGCCATGGGTCGTTGGTTTTCCACAGCATTGCGTTTCTTTGTCCGTTTTGCAAATGAACTACGCTGCTTTGAAAGAAAAAGGGAAATTGACGCTTTCAAATACACCGCAGCAAGTGAGTGAGTTGTATCTAAAAACTCTTCTTTCTCTCCCCTGAAGGTGACACTGAAACCATGGACTGAATCTCTGTTCAGAATTAATTAGCTTCAAGCTATGTCTAAACTAAACCGATACTCTCATTTTTGTATTCAAGTCCTTTGCTTGTTTGCTTGCTTGCTCCCCTACGCTACGCGGTTGCACAGGTTGCACCGGACAGAAAATTTTAATCACCACCCTTAGCAAATACTTGCTACCTTAGGCACACGCACTCGGCAACTGGTTTTGGTGTGTTGGGCCGAAAGCTAAAAGATCTCACAAATCACTAATCGAAAGGTAGCGTAGCTATGGCCAAGGATCGAACCGGTCCTGCCCTCGTACCGTCCCTATCAATGCCAACAGGCAGTGGCCACTAATGTGGTACGCGTAGGCTGGACTATATGGTGGCATATTTATACTTCATACTAGATACTTCTTTTGGTGAGAAACATAACCCACAAAGTGGTAGCGCAGGTGTTTGCCGTCAGATGTCACTTTTGATTAGGTATTCTAGTGCGTGCGCGTACTTTTGTAGGGTTCCGTACAAATCTGTTCTGCACAGCCTACTGTGATTTATCTAGAACTGGATGGAAAGCAGCCGTGCGTTACCGGCAAAGGTAGGTGCGTGTGCGTGCGCTCCGAACCGGTTTGTATTGCATTTTTCGGCCGCTTTGAGCAGACCGACTGAGCTACTGGATTGTTTGAACGCATGGCGCATTACCTCGCATCATCCATCCAATTGCTCAATCGTTGTTGCGCCACACACGTTGTACTACAAAATAATACCGTGCCAAACCGTGTCACCGAAACCGAATTCTTGATGCCGAATGAGGACACAACCGTAAGCCTTTGATGGCGTTGCAAACGATGCAAGATGAGGTAGGTGTTTGCAAAGGAATGGAACCGTCTTTGCAACACCGCACCCTAGCGGAACTCGGAACTCTGTAGCAACAGTAGGCCTAGACGATAGTTGCCACTGTATGTTATTGCGTCGATGGCGAATCACCCCCGGAGGTAGGTGTGGTACCGAGGCTCGCTTAAAACACACAGCCTCGAGAAGCGATCGTCTTCGGCAAATGAACAGTACAACAACGCACTCACACACGTTGCAGCGTTACAGAAACGCGATCCCGTACTACCCCCACTCTCTTCGGGTGTGGCCTTTTGCTGGGTCACAGCACAAATCAAATACATCCAATTTCGATTGCGCCACACATTGCCGACTAATGCAATTCCGTGTGTTCCGTCTCGGTGGAAACAATGTGTCTTACGGTGCAAATGGAACATTCCGGCTTACGATACCACAGTTGGGTTGGATTGTGCTGCGATAGAACGGCGATCGGTACTCCATTGGTAGGGCCACAGTTTAACGATGAGGTAATCAAAATGGGACAGCAAGATAGACGCCACTTACCTCGCAGAACGTCAGCAGGGATGAGTCGTTTGTAGGTCTTTCCACCCTCGGCAGCGACGGCGGCAGATTCCTTCGAGGCTGGCTCGTCGGCGGCATAGGCGTAGCAGAAGCTGAGCGCCAGCACGGCAACAACGGTGAACGAACGCATCTTGATGTGTGTGTGTGTTACCTTGTGTGATGTTCACGAACTGTGATTCTATAATGATACAGGTGTGTCAGGAAATGGGTAAATCGAACTGTTTGACGGCAAAGGATCACACAGACTTCAGGCAATGGCAACGCGTGCTCTACAACACTCTTGTGGAGTTCAACTAACTAACAGAGTAAGAACGGAGAAGCTGCTACTTTGTGCCGTTTATCGGACCATCCGGCAATAGAGTAAGGGTTCCACGTGCAATCGCAGGTTTTTTTTTATTGTTTTGTTGATGCTGTCCGAAGCACCAGGCGAGGGGATCCCTATCGCTTTGTTAACCATTCCGGGTGAGAGATCATCCCGGAACGGTACCCGGGCAGGAAGAAGAGCACACAATTTTCTAATAAAAATTAATCAGTGTAACACCGATGCGCACGACGTTGACGATGCCACTGAGTGAGTGACCAGATAGGGGTAACATTTCAACGGCGCACAAACATTCGATCACGGGCAAAACGGGGAACGAACGCCATAAGTGATGAAAAACAAGCGGGTTCTTCTAGCACTACTGCTAACTACCAAAAGGGATAAACCAACAGTCCTGTACGCAACGGTTGCTCACAGTACACAAAAACAGCACACACTCAAAGAGCACATTCACAAACAAGCAAGCACCACCAGGGATGATGCACCACCACTGTTCTCACACAACGCATTCAGTACTGACCTGGGGGAACGGTGACGGTATACTTTTGGGGTTTTGGTTGTCCAACGGACACTATCCGACAGCTCGCAGAGCAAACGAACGCACTTCACGTACGGTTTGACGACGAATGGCGCTGGCCGTGCGCGAGATTCGCTATTTCTTGCTTTTCTGCGTTCGCCGCACGTCAGCGCGCCGGCATGTGAGCGCGTTGGTGCGACAGAGAAGCAAACGTTACCCGCCAAGTGAGTGCACACGAGATGCACACGATCTGCACACAATGGTGCTCGTTGGTAGGGTTGGTTTGCAGCAGGGGAAGATGGGACGGGGGAGAGGGATACAGTAAAGAGGTTCGTTGCCTAGCACCCTTACGGTTTCTGCAAGCGAGCGCCCGTCAGAGATCTTTTGGCGGTGGGGATGGCAAGCGTAGTACACACAGAAATACACGGATGACAATCGAAGTAGCTATCAAGAGCGGTGCTACTATTACTAATACTACGACCACCACCAATACTACTACTACCAGAGTGATTTAAAAAAAAAGTAATACTTACAACAGCAATAATTACAATCCTCACACCGGACGCTGCGCGACCGGAGAGCTCGCAATCGGAGTGAAAGTCATGCATCCACCCAGAAGCTCGCCGAAGCTGGCGGTTTCTTTCAGGTGTTACGAGGAAAGAGGATCATTATTCTACCGGGTGCGATTGTTGTGGCGGTTGGCGCACAAAAAAAAGCCGGTGAAAGGGATCGGTTGGTTACGGTCGGTGTGCGTAACGCCCACGAGTGGCACGATTTTCTTGCACTATGACCCTCGCTAGGCAGCAAAACTTTAAAAAAAGACTTTTGACAAAGAGTGCTAACAAAATGACATTCAAAGTTCCTCCTTTGATCGCGCAATACTAACTACTAGTGGGTTAAATTAAATTTCCTCAACACAAACTGGGGGTACTTTGGTGTCCTTTTTAGCCTAAGTAGCTCGGTAATGTGTCAAGCATTTCGATCCAACACCATAAACGCATAATACAGAAAAAAAACAAATTTACTAAAAGCCTTCATTTTGCCTTATGAACGAACAGAAAATGCAGCAAACGACGAACACGTCACGGTGATGAAGTCAAGCGACTTTCCCCTTCCATACTGGGGGCCCCTGCTTGTACGAATCGATCGGGATTTGTATTCGAGAAAAATCTATCCACTCACCCACCGGCAGTGCGGTACGGCAGTGTCTGCATCGGATTCGACACTTCCTTTTACCACCACTACTGCTACCATCCTGCTCCCCGGAGGCCTCTACTTAGCACGGGTGCAGTACGGACGATTAGTGTGGTCGTAATAGTGGACGACCGCGTACAGAGCTATGCGGATGGATTGGTTAGAGCACAAGTTACACAGCGGACGGGACGGACCAGTCTGTCGCGCTAATTTCTTGCAGCGGTGGACGAGTTGTGTGGTGATCGCGTTATTTTTTTGCGTTGCGTTTGTTTTACCTTTCCCGCCAAGAGGAAGTCTTCTTCCATCGGGTCGGACGCAGACCTTAATTGGATGTCGAAAACGCTGCGATTGAGTTGGTATGGGGGTTTTGTGTTGCCGGATCGATTACGTCCTTGCAACTCGATCTTTCGATCGCGTACAAGGTTGCAAGGTTTTGTTTGGCTAATCAATTCCAAGCGTATACCGCGCCCCATCAGTCCCAATTCCAAATCGGAATGATTCATTGGTGAGAGATTTGTTGAAAACGGGGGTGAAAAAAAGAAGCTAATTAAGTAAATCAACATCGCCTAAACGATGATCGTTTTCCTAACCGATTTCGATAAAAAAATAACAAGGTGACTCAGCCGCTTCCGTAGCTTCCGTCCGGTTGTAGTGCCGTCGTTCTACCGCGTTCAATTCAAACGATTCAATGACCTTTTAGTGAAAACCACTCCTGAGAAAAACCACAACCCGCTATTGTGTTGTGTGCCGCCGCATTACAAAAAGCCGGAAACTACTACTTCACGAATCTTACACCTGGACGCACTGTAGCAGCATGTAGATGCATCAATAGTGCATGCATGAACGGCTGAAACTGATGAGCATGAGACACGCCCCCCAACCGAAAGGTTGCTTCTAAGGCCACGGAAGGTGGGCGAAACGAACTCACGATTCCTAATGCGTTTGAGGTTAGGAAAGTACGCTAGCTGGAGGTCAGTGATTGAAGAAATTTCATTTGTTTCGTCGGTTAGATTAAGTTAGCGATCAAGCGATCGTGGGGATTAGGGATTATTGGGAATTGGGGAGTAGTGGCTGTAGTTTACGTACACGTATATCTATAAGGTTAAGGTTAGTTTGAAAAGTGTGTCTGTTCGATTCATTTTCATTCAAATTTTTTATTTGTTCTTCAACTGCCCGATGCCATCACCCGTTTTTTTTAAATCTACCCACAGCACACCAGAAGGTACGAAATTAGCAATTCCTTATTTCTCCAGATATATGGGAACGATAAATTATACGCCTGCACCATTGTGTTTACGTTACGATCAAAATCTGACTGGTTCTGATCGGTTCTGGGTTGGTGAGTGAGGTGAATTTGTGTCTCTTTTTTGCTTCACAATCTGCAAACAGGGCAAGACACCGTTTGCCTGTACTCTATCTTCTATCAGCTTCTCTGTTCCACCTGCTTTGAACCTTCCTACTGTGGAAAATAAATTAACCAAAACAAATCAACTCTCAAAGACAATTATTAGCGTTTTCTGTGCCGTTTTTGCACTCTCAACGGATGAGAATGGTGGCATGGAAAACGTGCGAATCAAGGAAAGCGTGCGGCACAACACGGACTGTGGCCGTGGGGGATCGTGAAGATACGCACGCACATCAAGTGACGTAGGGAAAATGGCTTTAGAGAAGCGAACAACGTCTAAAGCTGGATAGAAGCATGAAAAATTTAAACCCAAGACGTCAGGCAATGCCGTGACAATTGTTCATGGTAAGCAGATGGTGCGAAACTCGCTGTGTACAATAGTTTACTTTTCAGTTTCTTTTAAGGTTTCATCTTTTTTGTTGCCTATTCGCAACTTTGCATATAATGAATCGCAGAGACGATCGTTTAATGGCATCTTAAATCTTGAAGCTGAATGGTACGTTCCACCTCAGAAAGCACACATTCATTTCACCCTCTTGATTGGGGATGTTTTCTTTCTCTAGATCACTAGAGAACTGTTTCAGATATACAGATATGTATTTATTCGTAAAAAGAATAGCCAAATAAAACTGATAAAAAAACTTACAAGCCATTACGAAAGATGCTGCATTTGGTATACGCCTGAAAATATGCAATTTTGATACTAATTTCACAGCTTCCTGAGAGTATTCTTAATACACAATGCATGTAACAACTTTTACGTCTATACTTGCAGGTGTTTAAAGAGAAAAATGTGAAGTTAATATGCTTCAAAACGAAACATAAAACAATTTCAAACTCCCAACCTTAGAGGTCACCTGGGCAACCTGTCGAAGGGCTGACCTTTCCAGTGTTTGATAATGGAAAACCGGAAACACTGAGCCATCCATCCATCCATCCCAACCTTTGCTTCTGATGTGCGAAAAGTTTTCTTCGGTGCTGTGGCACCACTGACGTCATTTAAAGGCAGTTGTACAGTGAGGCCTCAACTGCTTCATGAACTTTCCTCTCGTTCATGATGTGAATCGAGCACAGAATTCTATAAATTGACCTTTCTACAGTCGTCTGTACCACGGTAGAACGGTTAGGTGACCAAACTTTAGCTTGCTAATCTTGTTAAGGGTAGTGAAGAACACATTTGCCCTTTTTTTTCTACATACCTCATCTAACCTAACATTTGCTTGATGACAGTTGCCGCTTCTATAGCGGATATGAGGCAACATTCGTCAATGTCTCGTGCATCGTAAAAATCGCTCACAAGGCCGGTACAGCAACAGCATAAGCATCCGATTAAGCGTTGCTTTATTGTAAACTGTGAACTAGCACATCGTTACATCCCATTATCGGATGCACTTCAGAAGCTCGCGCATTAAGCTGCGCAATGACGCATGCGATGGCTGGATGCGGCGACAAGCCAGCAGTTGGCTGTCACGGAGTGGACCATTATGCAACAGCAACTGCAGACACAATGCATCCAAACAGCAGCATGTCCACCGGTTCGCTCCCCGCTCGGATACATTCTGAGCCTAGCGAGCGCTGCAAATGGATAAACATGATCAATGCGATCGTCTTGAAAATGGTCTGCAGCAGCAAATGGTTACCATGGTTACCATGGCAACGTCATAGCGTGCGTGTCAGTTTGTCACGTGCGCGATCAGTTTATGCAGATGCAGACCGTCAACAGTCTTCAAGCTTCACTCCGAGTCACCACCCGGTCAGGGACAGGGAAATCCCCTGATTCCTACACCGCCCGAAGCGTTCCGAGAAGCGTTTCGTTCCATGCCAAAGTCAACATGTGATTATTTTCAACCCACAACCCACATGCCATTTTTTCCCATCTCGTTCGTCACAAATATTGGACGCGTCCGTACTACTATAATCATCATAACCATCATAAATGGTTAAGATTATTTTCGTTCGAAGCTTTTAAATGTCATCCGTTGGATAAAAACATGCGCGTTTGGAGTTTTGTAATGCGTGCACGTCAATAAATCGAGTTACGCTTACCGACATCCCGACGTACATGAAGCCGTAGCCCCACCAGTACCACAAGGGGGAGCCGCCGGAGTCTGGTTTTTGGACCGACCGAAAAGCCATTGAAATAAAACTGGTTTGCAACCGGCGTTTCGGCTTTCCAGTTTTGTGTCTGGCCCGAAATAAAGACCCTTGCTGTCTGATGATTTATGCGTTTGAGCGGCTTTATTTCTGGCCAAGCGAAAAGAATAAAGTTCGAGCAAACGTAAAGTGAAAGATGAGTTAAATGATGTAAGAAAGTTTTCAATAAATCCGATATTCTTTTTTTCTATTCGAAACAAACTCGAAAAGGCTAGAAAAGAACTCTCGACTAAAAATGGCACATAGTGAACAATGCAGCAGAGTATTGATGTGATGAAGTGATTCAAATATCAAATATTCGGTCAAATAAATAAGTCTGGTTCTGAGCGAGAAAACAAAAACAAACGAATTTCAAATATTAAATTCAAAGCTTGCCCCAACATACCCTACAACAAGAAGTATCATGCAATGTGTTTCATGCACGCCTAAAACTAGGCAATTACTGAACATTCTCTTTTTCAAATCAAATAAGCAGTTGCGGAAATAAACAGCTGTTAAGGAAGCCCATAATGTGAAAACGAGAATGTAAGACGTAACGATCAACCTTCAAAGTATGAGTATTTTCTATGCATGATGTTTCTTCTTCATAAATCTTTAGAAAAAGCGTCAACATATAATTTTCAATTCATTATTATGGGAACAATAAAAGAAACTTTGGATTATAAGATCATGTGAATCCATGTAAGCTGGCCGTTACGTCGTGAATAAAAATAAAGTTGGTCATGGGACGTTATGTGAGATTATTATACGTTATTAAAATAAACAGTACCCTCTGACCCTCTGTATAATAAATGTTCGATTATGTTTTGTTAGTTGAAATTATTAAAGTTCTTACGAATTCGCGTTTAAGGAGGCGCCCGGTAGTTGACGTAAAAGTTAACTAAAGACGGCATTCAAACGATTTTTCCACTATTGGTTAGTTCGACCGTAGTTTCCTGAAAAAATATGCATAAAGAAAAACAAAAAAACGTAAGCAACGAAAATAGCCATGATTTTGAGATACACGTGACCAACAGGTTTATTGCCGGTACACTTATACAGTCTGACCAATTTCTTCCCTGTATAAATGAAACGACAAGTCTAGACTCTAGCCGAACCATTATGCGATGCATGCACGTCTCACATCTTCTGGACATGCGTGGAGTTCGATGAGGCAAGACCCGGACTATTGTCAGCCGTTCGGGAGTGAAGAAGATCCCCTGGAGTACGCGACACGCGACATCTTGGGACAGACGAACGGGTTCTGTTCAACTTCGCCAAAGAGATGGCAATTACCCTTTGATTCCTTCCCATTTCCGATTAGGCCTTTCTGGACTAAGGTAATAGAAGAACTATGTAGCTGAAGTCCCTGAGGATTTGTAGCTAGCGGCCTTTTCGTTGACGGAATGTTTGCGTTCGATACTACGGTGACTTACAGTTACCATTGTTTTCGGACTCAGGTGTTTCGCCAGCGACAGGGTCGTCGATTACAACATCAAATTGCAGATAGCTGACCGGTGACCGGTGACCGGGGGCGGCCCGGTGGTGTATACGATAGCGGCGCAGGTCTTCACACGGCAGGACCGGGGTTCGAATCCCGGCGGACCGCCTCCCCGTACGCAGGACTGACTATCCAGCTACGGGTATAACTAAGTCACAGAGAGCTAGCAAATGCTAGCAGGCCAGAGGTTGTAGTGCCAGAGAAGAAGAAGAAGAAGACCGGTTACCAATCGGTGTGAAGATCCATAAAAAAAATAATGAGGATCAGCCTCAAATTCCCACCAATCTCCAAGGAGGGGAGGACCTCATCTGCCAGCCTATACTACTGAGCCTACCCGGAATAAGGTGCACGTCAACGGCGGGGGAAGGAAGTGTTTCCCCCAAAACAGCATATAAGGTTACACGAAATTTATATGCTCCATTTAAGAACAATATTAAGATAAACGTCCTGGCCGTAGTCACGAAAGAGATTTCCTTATAACGATCGAGCGGTCATCATTGTCAGAATAAATAATTGGTATATCATAACCACTTGATATACACACACAGAACCTGCACAGTAAACCAGTAGGTCGCTAAGGAATAGCTTCTCAGTCCTAAGTCAGATAATAGTCAGCTGAAGAAAAAAAAAACTAAATCTAAAAACCATCTTTTTGTTTCATTTAGGACGGCCTGGCCTGGTATTGCTAATACATAACATCGGAAAGTGAAGGAAACCCAAACACATGGTGTTTTGAAATCTTCTATAAAAAAATCATGTATATAGCATAATAAGCAATACAAACACGATTTAACAAAAGGAAAATAAAGATCACCATATTTTATTTCTTTGCCAACTAACTATCCTCTCTGTTCGATTAATTTCTTCCATGGTTCACATTTTTACATAAACACATTTTTAAATTGTTTGTGTGTGTGTGTTTTAAAATGTATTTTTTGTTTTCATATCATAAATATCATTGACAGTAGTAATAGCATTTCACCTTGTTCCCACATGTTTTAGTTCATTCGTGCATGTTAGGTTCCTACGTTGCGCCTTTCAACTGACTAGTCAGTAAATGTTAACCCCCGGCTGAACAATTGCTATTCACATTTCCCTTTACCTTCAAAAACACCGGGAAACTGGAGCCATGTTTGATGGTTTAGAGCAGTAGGTTAATGAAAGAATAGAACAAATACATTATTCCAATGCTTCGCACTTTTTGGAGTTGAAACGTGTTCGAATGTTTATAAGTAAATATGCAGTAGGACGCCTGGTCCGTATCGGTGTGGTTGTTCCAAACACTAGTTCCCTATTGCTTCTCTACACAACTGTTCTCTTGGTGCTGTACAAGATAGTGCATTGTGATGCACATCATCATGTGAACGAATAACCTGTGTGCTACTAAAACCTAAAACTTTCTCTCTCTCTCTCTCGCTCCAAACGACTATTCACAAACTTTGCCTTCAATTAGCAAGTGTTACTGTTTGGCAACATCATGAAGGTTCAGTGTGTGCATGGGTAATTCTATTGTTTCTTTGTCTTTGCTATTGGTGACACTATTTTCCAGCAGGCAGTTATAACTTACGATGGAAACTGTCCTCCCATGTAATGTACGTAGGTAGATTGTATATGTAGAATGAATGATTTCTTGCTCCATCCATAGATAGGGTTTTGCTTGATCGTTTTGTTTTTCTTTCTACCTTTGCTCAGATTGTTACGTAAAGACACATGTATCGGGGAAGCAAGAGTAGTAGTGGTAGTAGTAGTAGTAGTAGTACTAGTGGTAGTGGTAATAGTAGTAGTAGTAAAACCATACTGCCAATACTACATCCTTTCTCTCGGCCACACTTGGCACCATAATGCATTATATTGCTATAAATCGTGTTCTCCTTACTTGAAATTATGTCTGTCTTTACATGCTGTAAGCTTAACATCGTTTCTTAACACAATTGTAATGATCAACCAAACACTCAACACTCAACTTTAAATGCTTCGACAGATATTCATATAACTCTGCAACCGTTGGCAAATCAAATATACAACTCAATACAGGTGCAGCTTATCGTAGGTATGTATGATGGTTGCACGCAATTTAGCCTCATAATTTAATCAATAAACCACAAACAAGATGAATGTACTACTAGTTTGTCTCATCTGTCCTTTTACCGGCTTTTGCGTTTTTTTTTTCATTACTGTCCATCCTCCACAACAATCCGTTTTTTACTCACAAACACACACACACTTCCGACTTACCGGCGGGGTCCGGGATGTCCTATTTATAATCTATTCACTCTTCTCAATTTTAACGGGCATACAGCTCACTGTTTTCGTATAGTCTCTCTTTTTGCCTACATTTTGTTCTCCAACTGATTAGGATACACAGAGTTCGCAGTTTTGTTTCTCTTCCACACCGATTATAAATATCTTCATCACGCGCTTATTGCGACTCTGGTAACCGCGGATCACTCTGTAGAACACAACACTCTGCCTATGCCTAACCATGTGTACGATAACAAACCATGCTCGTGCTTCTTTCGCTATCAAATCTCCTGCTTTCATCACTCGTTCCATCACCTTGTTTTATGTTCAGTCTTATGATATACAGTTACTATTTATGCTACATTTACACCGTACAATACACTTGCCACGTCTCTATTGTGTGTGTGTGTGTTTGTATATCCGGTACCAGTATGGTATCAGCTAGCTGCCCAAGCCCCTTTAACCCTACACACAACACACACACACTCGGGATAAAGCTGCCCCTCCGCCAGATTCGACGACAGATTTGTTTATGATCGACAAAAGAAGCATGCAGGGGAAACTAGTTTTTTCGTCAATCGAAAAGCGGAAAAAACAATGTGTTAAATGCAATCCACACACATGCATGCACACACATACTATTGTTTTAGCTAATCGCAAAACAACAGTATTTGTAATCGAAAGATAATACAAAAAAGTACAAACATATTACAGAGCGTAGCACTGATATCGCAAAAAGAAAATCCAAGGAAGGATAAAACAAACACAAACATGCAATGAAGTGGGGCAACTGAAAAAAGGGCAAATTGAAAGAGGTAAATATGACTAAGATCTGCTGCTACATTAACAAGCGTTAACTGGTACATGTGACTATTTATGCTCTGTTGGTGTTGGTTTTTGTCTGCTTCTGTTTTGGGGTAACGTCGAGCGTCGTCCTGTTCCGCTTAAGTAAATTCGGTTACTATGCTTATTTTTCGGTTTGTACTACTGTGAAACGAGCATTAAACGATTGACCGGGATTTAGTTGCGGTACATGGGGGTAAAGAACATAAATGCTAGGTATCGTTTAAAAAGAAAAACAAAATAAACACGCACAAGAGCACTAAATACAAAGAAACGGGGGAGAGTAAGGAAATCGTAACATTAAGAGGGAACCGGGGAGCGATGCAAAGCTGCACCTTAAGCGCATTTGATTAGTTTGTTATTTGGTGGTGATAGTTGGTGTTGTTTCTGAACAATACATCCGCACCCGAGCGCAATGCATGTCACGTACGCTACGGAATACAACAGCAATATTCCGTGCACTGCTGAACGGACTCTTGCTGCAGAATGCTTGTTTTGTTGATTGGTTTTGTGTGTTTAAATCTAACTGTGTCCGCGTCAAGAATACCCCCTATTGCGGTCGTATATGGTCGTAATGTTTAGGGGACTTTACACTGCTGCAGAGCTGACCCTTCCTGCTGTCTTTGCTCCACACCTACCGGCACCTCCTCTTCGGGAGGTGTTGTTGTAACTTTCGCACTGCTACTCCGATCCGTCGACGATTGTTGCTGCCATCGGGATCGGTACGGTGACCGCTAGGCCGTCTGTCATTCGCCCTTTAGCAGCTTGCTAAACTTCTCCTGCTGCTTCTCCTTCCACTCTTTCTTTGGTTTCGAGCGCTTCAACTGTCCATCCCAGACGAGATCGACCAAACCGCCCTGATCGGCGATGACACGCTTTACGCGGTTCGCGAAATCGATCGCCGATTCACCTTCGCCGCGTTCCATCGGTGGCAGATACCATACGTCGCAAACGATCGCCCACGACGTCATCATGAGGAAGAGATACTGCATCATCGAGTATCGCGAACTGTTCCAGAAAGCATCACCAAACCGTGGATCGTATCTAAAATGCACGGGAATTAAAGATAATGGTTGGGCTTTAACAAAACGGCAAACAAAACCGGTCGACGGACCAACGTACTTGATAGCCACTGGATAGATGACACCACCAACTTCAAAGCTACCCTTTTTGAACTGCATCACGGATGTGTTGTTGATACAAGTACCCTCGGGGAAGATCAGAATCGGTGGATTGTTCGGATCGGTCACGTGCTCTTTCAATCTGCGGAACGTTTGAAGAAAAACAAATGGCGTTAGGATAAAATGTACACTCACTCGTCGAACAGGCGCCAACGTTTACCTTTTTGCAACCAGTATCCGATCTTTCGCTTCAGCACGCTCGAACCAGATGTGAGGTGAGGCCCGTGCCAAGGCACGCTGGAGCACTCCAAGAAATCCTCCATGGCGTTGCCCGATCTTTTCAAAAGGTTTGCAGTGGTGTGAATAGTGAGAAAAATATGTAATACAAATGATGTTTTGCTGTTATCACAATTATGCAAGGATTCACACGAGCGAGAAACGGATCTTTTTTTTTTTCGAGTGAGAGAGATGTGGTAAATGATGTAGTACACTCACTCTCCTACCGCGGGGTTTGGCCGTACTTACCAGCGAGTAACAATTGTCACACATTAACATTAACACATCGATGGGACTGGTATGGTTTGCCACGCAGATGCCATTCAATGGACGATTCTGTATGTTATGATAATTGATCACAGATGATAATGCACTCGACAGAAAGCCGAAACACTGAATCAGCACGCGCTTCACCATCGCGCGCTTGATGGAACCTTCCGGCACGCAGCCAACCACGGCGGTGCAGACCGTCAACCAAATGACCTGGAATGTGGGAGATGGCAGAGAGAGAGAAAGAGGAGATCGAGCACATTGGTGGATGCAGTTGAGTAATATTTACAGATGGTTAAACGGGGGGAGGGAAGAGGAACGAACAAAAAGGTACAAATGCCAATGGAAGGATCGTCGGTTGGGTGTTGATTTTTATCTTCTATGGGCGATGGTATGGTCTTCGAACGATAAGGGATAGGGCAATAATATACAATGTGGATTATATTTCATACATAGGAGCCGTGGGAGCAAACAAAAAACATTCTGAAAGGACACATGAACCCAATTCATGCTTGTACCTCCGTAACCAACAAATGAATGACGATTAAATGTTTTGTACACCTTTAATTTCATTTCAGCTTGTAACTGAATGAACTTATTCAACAGTTTCGAGAGTGGACTAATCTATTCTCTTCTTTCTTGGCCTAACGACCTCTTGGGCATCGCAGATATGAAAAACTAACATTATTCAATGTGTGTTCAATCAAAACAAGTTCTATTTAATTCATTTAACTAATATATAATCAAATTTTGAAATTTTATTTTAGCCATGTATATATTAGGGTAACTGTAGCAGTTTTCGGCAGTGTGCCGATTTTCGTCCGATCTGCTTTGTGCCGATAGTTCGGTAGATCTCTTGTGTGTTAGCAAACTAGCGCGTGGAAAATTGGGAAGTTAGATTTTTCTGATAGACACATTGTATGTATTCAAAACAAAATATGCAAAAAAAAATAATTTTATTCACTTGTTTGGGTATTTAAATACTAAATTATATACTTTAGCACTACTATTATTTTATTCTGCTTTGATTTTCTTCAATTGTCCATAAAAAACTATTAAATTTGTCCTGTTTTTATTCAGAGTCAAAAATTGATGCGCTCTGTCAAAAATTGGTGCCTTCGAGTCAAAAATTGATGCGCACTGTAAAAAATTGGTGACTAAGAGTCAACATTTTGCGACAACGACTGTATTGTTACCGCATAGTTGGATAGTCAGTCCTCACTATGGGAGAACGGCCCAGATGAGACTTGAACCCCGGTCCTGCCGTGTGAAGACCGGCGCCGCTGTCGCAGTACCACCGGACCGCCCGCCTTATCTATTACATTATTTGAAATCAATCATTGCCGCTTTATGGCTACAGTTGTACGAACATAGCAGTGAATACAGTAAAACGTGACTAAATATAGGCGTCGAGGGCAATAAAAGACTACTCTCACTTGTATTGTCAGTTCCAGCTCCGAACAAAGAACTACAATATTTATTTAATTTCCATTATGACCGCCAGGCGCCGTATTGTCAAGCTGCTCAATATCTTGAAGCATCATTTCGTGAGAATGGGAAGGAATCCTTAGAACACAAAATCAGGTGATGGATTTATCTCGTACAAATAAAACAGATAAAATTATTACCACATAAAAAGAAATCTTCTAGGCAAGAATGCTCATAGTTCCACAAGTGACCTCACAGCGTTTGACGTCATCATGCAGACGAGAGCTCAAAACCAGCCGTTGTCCCTTCGCTCGGGCACAACAAATGCAACAGTTGCAGCTGATAGTGGAAACCGAAACGTCAACAAAAACCCATGCGCTGTAACGATTGCCTCCGACTCCAGTGAGGCGTTCTTAATTGTCCGAAAACTCTCGCTTTTACTCTCTCTCCTTCTCTCTCAATTGCTCATGGTCTGATGGTTGCGTAGCATATAACTGCATCGTAACAGTGGACGATGCCCGATGTCACCCTCTCACCCATGCAACAACCACACCATGTAGTGTATGTGTGTTTGTTATCACCTGACTTGAACTTTGCTTTGCAGCACCTCAAGTTGCCGCCCCACTGTTACCGTCTTGCCGTGCGCGTGGTAAGTTAGGAGCATCGATGAGCGGTTACGAAATTCATTTCTTTACAATCTTTACATCTTATCGTATTAGAAAACAAAATTTTAGTGGAAGACGGGCGGGAGTTTTGCCCTTTTTTCTGTTGATAAGGAAACAATTTGTTGTACACCACCACATTGTTTTAATGCCGAGCGCAAACATTCTGTGCGAACGGGATTTGAGTTCATTTTTGAGCCTTTTTTATGTTTTCTTGTTGGAAAAACTTATGAAAAAAAATCAGATATTTTCTTTTTCTAGTAATTCTAAGTCCTAGTAATACTATGCCGGAAATTGAAAAATGTAATGAAAAATTAAACTGAAAGTACTGTATCTATTCCTCGGTATAAAATCTTCAATATGAGTGTAAATTGTATAGATAGTGGTTTTCCTAAAATAAAAAGAGCTACGTTTCCTACAATTTGTATACTAATCCGTTAGTTCAGTCAGGTTTTTTGTCCCACTATGATATTGACGTAGCCGATGTATTTGTACATGAATTTAATCTCTCATAGAAACTGGCTTATAATTAATCCCCTGTAAATCGATGAATAATTCCCTAAATTACGTGTGTTTTTCCACCGCCATGTACCAACTTATACTAAATTGACGACACTGGACATGATCGTGCATGAGATATGAATATTTACAAAATGCATACACTATTTGCAATATTTTTTGCAACATTTCTCCCCCACCCAAATGCCGGTTGATGAAGTAGTACGGAGATTGCATACAGTACAATACAACACAACAAAAACAACGGCCAATTTTTGTAGGATAAGAGAATACGCGTTCAACATCCCACACACACACACACTTCCGCCGTTAAAGAATCGCTTGCCCGCAAATCGCGCAACCCGTGCAACACCAGCATCTCACCAGGGAATAGGTGCAATCGGTGGAAAGGATCGCAATGTCGATCGGTGTCGTATGGTTGGCCACACAGAAGCCACAGGTTTTCGGTTTGTACTCCGGGTTGTGGAACCGTACAACACCCGAGATTGAGCGCGTTATCATGCGGAAGGTGTGCTTAAACACGATATCATTCATCGCACGGCGCAGCCGGAACGTTGGAAGTATGCCCACGAACGCGAAACCAATCACACAGTAGACCACCTTTGGTTCGGGTGCGGAAGAATTTTGGTCGCAATGCAGACGAAGAAGAAGAAGAAGACCATGCCATCCCGGGGGGGGAAATTTAGAAACAATTAGTATCTAGTTTACAGAGTTTACCATATGGTATTGGGGAAAGCGATTTGTCAGAAAAAGGGGCCTCTCTTCAGAAGATCTTTTTCTGACATCGTTTCCATTACTATACTCAGCCTCAGCTTGAAAAAAGCTCACAATTTGTTTTTTGCCAATCTAGCTCACGATATCACGACCCCAACAGCACTAGCACTTACCCCGATGAAACATATAAGCACCCGCATCGGCATCAGGACGAAGTAGCGAATCAAAAAGCCGATCATCCATATCACCGTTAACCGCCAGCTGATAAACTCGTACTGCCGGTTGGTGCGCGTTAGCAGGTTCCAATTTTTGAGCTCCTCCGCCAAAAACCGGCTCGTCACCTGATCCTCAATGATCGCCTCCATCCCGGATTTGACGTAGTCGAGACAGTTGGACAGCTTGAAACCGGCCGCTTCCTGCTCACCGTCCGTACCGTCCGATTTGGTTTCATCGTCACCATCAGCACCACCATCACCATTTTCATGCGCGGCGCTACCATCTTCGGCCGGTTCGGCACTTTTGCTGCGCGTGTCTTCAATAACTTCCGGCGAGAGGATAAGCGACTCGGCACGGCTAATGACGGTATTGCCACCGTTCGCAATGTGCGAGGAGTTGTCACGCCCGTTCATATACCGATGGTTGCCACCGTTCGGGATGTTGCCGTTTGTGTTTGCGCGTCCGACACCATCACCCGTATCGATGGTTTCGGCACTAACACTGTCACCGGTGGGTGTGTCTTCATCTTCTGCATAGGATTTGGTAATGTTGGCGAACTGTTGCTTCCGCACGGATTCGATGTTTTGTCGACCGAACTAAAAGTAGAAAGAGGAACAGTAAGCAAAAAAAAACATAATATTAGACAAATGCTACTCAATGTGAAGGACAAGGATAGAAAAAAAACGTTTCTTACGTATGTTGGACAACGAAAAAAGCTAACTCATTACTCGTAAAAATAATAAATTGATTATTTAGCACAGCAAAAAAACAAAATCACTCCATCTTTAAGCAGAAAAAAACGATACAGCTTCTAATTACAAGATCAACTCCTAACCATTCTCTATGGCGAGCGACGACGTACGATCGTTTAGCTTAGGAGCCATTGGAGCAAAACATACATACAGCTCACATGGTATGTGAGAAACAAATCTGGCAACGTCTTTGAGACGAGTTTCGGTTGAATTTTTTGGAGGTCACCGGCTCACCCGGTGTCGAAAAGGCCAGATCCGCTGTGCTGTCTTGCGTTTCAACGAAACGCAGTTCATCAATAATTGCGTCATGCGACGCATCTATCCCTCCCCTTTATGACGCCATCAACGCAAGCAACGAGGCGCACACCAGCTTCAAGAGTTTCGTGTCTACTTTTTATTTTTAATGCTCAACTAAATCCATTTGATACACGTACGGTTACGCATTAATTCACTATTAATCTGTACGCGATATATGCCACAAGAATAGCATTACTATTCTGTGCGTTTTCCTCCATCACAGCTGTTATTTATTTTTATATCATCCAGCTGATTGGCCGCTTCCTCTAACAAGCGATTCCTGTAGCCCTACACTATCGGGTTGCTTGCTTATCGCACCTCGGCTGATGTTAACCGTTTTATTTTTGATAATATACCACGGCGAGATAGGTAGAACTCGACGCCTCAACAAACACATCACTTCAGCGCGCACCGACACCGTGCGTCGTCCTGCAATGTTTTGAATCGTGGTGGAAAATTGTTTTGGTGGTTTGCTATAACTGTTGCTAATGCGTGTCTGGGCAGAAAGAGAGAGAGAGAGCAAGAAAAGGATAGATTCGCTCGTCCTTTCTCGCCTTGACATGATGATGATGATGAGGGAAAAATGGAATCACGCCATCATCAGAGCATGGACTGCTGCTGCTGTGCAACAGAGGATGCAAGCACTTCAATGCACTCTGCGTCAATCTAAGTAAGCTAAGGTGTCATCGTGCTGGAACACAAGTAGCGCAGCGAGAGGGATGCTGCTGGTGCTAGCTAGTCCGGGAGCTAAAGCAATAGAGCAAATAAATAAAGCTAATTGGTAAGTAAACTGAAACCTCGCTGTATCGCCAGGAGACCTCTCTCTATATGGGGAAAGCTAGTTGCGAAGCAAAACGGTAGCAAGTCAATGGATTTTACAACAATTACCCTTCACAATGGAGGCTTTTTACACATACGTAGTGTAATGTTGAGGAATGTTCTAGATGCTGTGAGTATTTTTCTGCAACCGTAAATCCAAACAGGCTGATAACACTCCGAAGAAAGCTTATTATATTATGATTGATAACACGCGATGATGATGTTGTCGTACCGTCGTCATGGATAACGCATGAGCAATAAAATATGTACATACATTGAAAATGATCACCTGTTTGGTCCGGTCGTTTTTGTGTGCGGTACAGTACGGTACTTTGCAAACCATAAAATGAACCTCAGCAGTATTCGCCAGTATCGAAACCACGAAAAGCATTGTAAATGCAAAATAAGGCGAACAAAAATCGTACCTTCCGATAGCGCCTATTGATAAAGGTATCGGACCCTAGTGCGCCTAGGTGCTTTGAATGTAATCTTATCGTGCGGTTGTTGGGTTTTGGGGGAAACTTTTTGCGTCGTTATTGGTTTTGTGTACGTGCTTGCATGTTTAGTAACTGGCCACAATGAAGTACCAGCTAAACAAAAAAGGTGTGCAATATGCCATTTTAATATAATTCAGGGATTAATGATGGTGAAGCTATCGTTTTTACATCACATGTCCCATAACTTTTTCACCTTTGCGGCCGTTGAACCCTCGGAGGATAAATTGCAGTTCTCTATAATTACGTGCTACATCGTGGTGTATAGTTTTTTAAAGCAACCAAGGTCAGATCGTTCATCTAAGCTCAGCTTACTGCAAACGGGTTCGCTATTTACATTCCACTGTATGTAAAATTTCAATGAACTTGCATCGATTGCGCTTGTTCGGGAAATAGCAGGCAAGAGCATTGAGTGCAATGAGGCGTATGGGAAATACTTTCAATTATCGCTTGAACGCAGTTCCTTCCCGATACGCGGCAAGACCCCAACTTTTCGGGTTCACTGACGATGGCATCGAATGTACACAAACAAGCGGGCCATTTAACGAAAATCACAACACAATCACACCAAACATTCATTCTGTCGCATCGTTCGTATGAGGAGGGGTACACGGTTCACTGCAGCAGATGTGAGTACTTGTGATTGGTGCCACCGTTGCAGAAACGAGAAAGGGCCTGCTGGCGCTCCTTTGCAAAGAGCCGCATCACATCGATTCCTCTGCTGAAATGAAAACAAAGGTAAAACATTGTGGCAAATGTGCATTCTAAGTGGGACGTTGGTTGGCGTGTTGGTGAAATCGGCAAGAAACTCACAGTCACCACCGGTGGCCTTGACCGCACATCGTAGAGAAACCGCGTAACAGTGCTACACACGCGCGCATATACTAACGTATAAAAGGTCTGATAGAGCACTGGATGTTCGTACGTACAGGCCGATTATAATTTCACGGTCAAGCTTATAGATAATGGGCCCTAGGCACGTCTCCCTTGCCTGTTTGCAAAACTGGCGGTAGGTAGCGGCATAAAGGGCAACGGCAACCGGTATACTGCAGTACAACAACAACAACGACCACGGTCAGAACCAAACGTACTTCCGATGACAAGTATTTCCTGCCACCTCAATGCTAACTAGATCAAACCTAAAGAAATGAAGTTTTTGATCTACGCAATGTGCGAGTAAACTTTTGCTATGTAAAATGAATTTGTTGTTGTTCGGTGACTTCGTTCCGAAATCCGTCCTGCACTTTGGACCAGCAATCTAACTAAAACCATCCGAAGCTCCGAAACGTTTCAACATTTTGAATTCCGGTTGAAAACAGATTACGGGTTCATTAGCAAGTTAAAGTGCGCAGACTGCTCAATTCTCGTGCGCTGCGAGCATCAATGCTCAATCCCCAAGCAAAAAGGCAAAAAACATGCGACATGGCCACCCAACGGTGCGGTAAGTTTAACGCAACTTCGGACAATCCTCGAACCGGGCAAAACAACACCGTCGAGACCGTCGCGGTTTAACATCACATTTGATAAGGCATAATGATGATTCAGCAATACTGCGGTCCAGTCGACTGGTGGTGGTACCGTTTGGACACCCTTCTTGTCGCATACTTGTCGCTACCGCACATGTGTCGTGGATAGAATAATAAAAACCCGACTTAAATCTGCTGACCAGCAACACCGATTTGCCACGGTGGGTTATCGATTATGGCTTCAATTCTCGGCTTTCGATAATCTTTTGCTTCCGCCGCCGGTCGGTAGAGGTGTGAAAGCCAAGTAAAAAGTGAGGTGGGTGGGTGATTGGCTTCCTTTGCTGAATCGATATTACCGGTAAATATGCAATGCACAGTAAGTAGCTTTTGGTGGAAGGTTTCAATTTTTGCCTGTTTCAGTCCGATATTTCGACAACCAAAAAAAAAACGCATCGTCACCGTTGATTGAAGAAATCCTTTCCTTAAGGACGAGAAAAACGCCACGAGACAAGCAGGAGATTATTGATTTTCTTTCCTGGCGCGTGACATCCACCCACGCACACACTATGCTGGGATGAAAAATACTATTCCCTTTCGCGTGGCGCTTCCGTGGGACACAAGAACGCAGAGTACGAGTGCGTTCCGGGTTTTTTCCCCCGACATTTACCTCGAAGATTTTCACCAGCAGATCCACGTAGAGGCGTCTCACACCGAACGATTTTCCGATCGATGCCATAAACACGATGGTAAACAGGAAAGCGAAGAACGGTGTCAGCGTCACCATCGACATGATGGACCATGCCGCCTGTAATCCTCCCATCCTGTCCGATTGCTACGAAATTTCCACGATTGCCGGTGTAATCCTTCCCACCCGTTATACCTCACAGGCGGAGCACACAGAGCTTCACAGACGGCGTTTTTTTGTCGCACACCACCACCAGCTCGCTAAGCAATCACGTAATAACACAAATTCCGCACCTCGAACACAACTCAGTATGCCCGGATGTTGTCCTTAATTGCAGCTTCCTTCCTGCTGTTTCCACATACACAAAACCACGCACACACACACACATGCACACGCGCGCGTCCTTTTCCGATTTCTGCACCGCCTTTCACTGTGCGTTGTTGCTCCCTGGCCGTTGTGCTGTTGAATCGGGAGGTACAGCCGATAAGTTGTTATTTAAGTCGCGTTTTTTTGCTCATAACGAAAACGAGATAATCAGAGCCGTAATGCGTAGCGCTGCTTCTTATCCATCGCGACACACAAACAAATCTAGCTCGAGTGACACGGAATTGACACATGCGGGTATGGGAGGGTAGTTTGACGGAAAAATAATGCCACGATCCCTTAGTGCATTATGGCCACGTATTTTACATCATTTTCCCGTATTAAAATTTAAAAAAGAACAGAAAGAAAAAAATGTGGACAAAAAAGTAAAAATGGAACAAAAGCGTTCTTTAAATTGAAGAGAATATTTTCCTTCCGTTTCTATACAACAAATATTGTAGTATAGTGCGAAAAATGAATATAAAGTGTGTTGCATAGCGCGACTGTAACTCTGACGGATAGATGGCGCTCGTACACGTTAGCCTGTTACGCATTCCCAGGTAGCAGCAGCGATGCTTGTAACGCCTTAACAACTTACGATGAACACTTTACAGCAAAGTAATCAACACGTGGACGATACGTTTTTAACGTTTTATCTTTATTTGCCCATGATGGAGAGTTTGCTTACGCAGTTAGAGATACCTTTACAGCATAATTTGTTTAGCGGTGCATTTCTTACAATACTTATATGTATGTGTGTGTGAGCTTGTGGGTCGTTCTTACATGCAG
The DNA here is from genome assembly GCA_002091835.1 of Anopheles maculatus. Lineage (NCBI taxonomy): Eukaryota > Metazoa > Arthropoda > Insecta > Diptera > Culicidae > Anopheles > Anopheles maculatus. The sequence goes on along the minus strand of KZ061674.1, from coordinate 342,886 downwards.
TTCATCTTCCGTGCTGTACATCGATCATGGGCATGTCATGCGTTGGAATGGCAAATTTGTTGCTCTGTTTGATTGTTTAATATCCGTGTTAGTAGTAGATCGATATTATTATTTGGGATTTTACTCAGGTTGCTCGTTTACGTTAGGTAGGTCACAAACACAACTATCAGAATTACGATTAGATTTGTAAACAACAGAGCCTCAGCAATTAACAATCTCAATACAACGAAAGGAACCGATTCTTATAAAATAAGTAACGAGTAATTTGCTTGTTTGTAATACTTTTGTAGGTCAAACACTAACTAACAGTAACTAATTAAAGTCACCCATGTAAGTGTTTTTGTGTTTGTGTCGATTTTGTTAAACATAATTAATGAACATATATTACGAGTGCTTTCTGAATTTGAAATTCTCTTGCTACACTGCCATTCTCACCGCAAGTGCGTTACTTTCATCATAATATTTGCGTGTGTGTATATATATATTTTTAATATTTGTTTCTGCTGCAATATGCTTAGTAAATATTCTCTGTGAGATAGCGCAAGATCGAATGCATACCCTCCCATCATGTCATCCAGGTACGCCGGTTGCATCCGATCCGAAAAACCCATTCGTTTACCGTGCCATCCCGTAGGCAATTCAATATGCTGCTGGTTTAAATATACTTCTCTCAATAAAAATACCATTCACGTATAAGGTTGGAAACTGATATGCGCACTGATGTCTCGCTAGAGATAATAAAGCTTTTGCGTGTGTTGTTTACGTTCGTCGTAAAAATTGCCACCGTGTTATACGTTACAGTATGTAAGATTGTTCTGTTTAAGTTTTCGTTTGTTTGTTCGTCGTTACTCGCGGGCTTGACATTGCTTGAAGAGAGATTGCAGACTAAACTTAACGTAGCCAAAAATTTAACCGAAAGGATGAAGTCAACGATCAAACGCGGCCAAGCTTCACTGGGGCAAATGGGCATGCAAATAAGAGCGAAATTCGTTGTGCCATAGTATGGTTTTTACGTCACGTGTTTCGATTCTTCTGGATTCGTTTCATGCTGTCGAGTGTACTTTTATGTGCATATAATGTTTTTGTTTAACTTAAGAATTATTTGATACTTCCGAAAGATATTGAAGGAATTAATAGGGTATGATATATTAATGTTGTTTTTTTTGTTTGTCTTTTAAGTCACTGGGACCATACTCGCTGTTCACTCGTTTCGTACACACGTTGCACCGGAATCCAACACTGGTAGCACACTTACAGAAACACACCAACAGACAAACGGGAAAGTGAGGGAGAGTTGTACAACCACATCCAATAATGGCTATATTATTCCTATCGTACTATTTGTCGCGTAATCTAGAACCGTCGTGTTCCTTCGGGACACTAGACTACAATGGACTAGACATTATAACAGTTTATAAATGTTAAGTTTCCCTAGAGATCAACCGCCACCTTTAATGCGTTACATGAGAATTCTTCAATATATGACGATTGTTTCGTTTTACTCTAGATAGTTTATATGTCCCGCACGCTTAACGTATGATTGAACAGACACACCGTGCATCAGATTCGCTAGAATGTGCGGTGAGAGATAGATAGATTATAGTATTAATGCAACTGTAATGTCGTCCGAATGCACTACTTAATCAAAAAGCGATTTATACCATTTCTTTTTCTAGCGGAACAGAAAAAGGCTACAAGTAAAACGACTTCGAAAACAACAACGAGCCGAAAGACGCATGTAGCTGTGAACTAATAATTGCTTAAGATTGAGGGGCGTGCAGCCTTGGAAATACTAACACTAGGAGAGTAAGTATACCATATATATATGCGGGACACGTGCATATACATGTATGCCACAGGATAGCGATCGACAAAAGGAAACGACAGTTGTTTCGATCGTTTTTTAGATCTTGTTAAGATGGTGGGTTCATTAAACGAGTGTTCTCTAGGGGGTTGGGATCTTCACGGACCTTTCGCTGCTGTCTAAGAATTAGTAGCTAACAACCATGACCAAGGCTTATGGCTTATGGTGCCGCGCGTCTCCGTAACCGATCGTACGCCTTAACGTTTCACATCAACATTAACCGTCGACGGTGGCGGCATGTGGGCCGGAATGGCTGAATGGCGTTTTGCTTGAGCTCATGTACAAGGAGTTTGACACTTTGATCGCTCAGTATCTTCTTAAGAGAAAAAGTTCATATGTTTTGTTACATTCACATTCAGTGTGCTGCTCTTGTAGACATCAATTTCACCACCACGTTGCCACGTATCTACCAATTTACTTGATTCAGTCATTGAACTTTACTTGGTTTTCTGTCATGTTTGTGGCTTTAGCTCTAGTACTGATTACCACCGTACACGTTGCCTTGCGGTGCACCGAACGGGTTCTTAGGAGCACCACCGGGCACATCCAAAGCTCCACCAGTCGTCTGATAGGTGCCGTAGCCATTATCAACATTCTGCTGACCAATCTCGTTCAGTCGCGTGCTGGAGAGGGCCCTTGGTATAGGATTACTCGGAACACCGTGCGGAGCTAGATGGGCCGTCTCTTCTGCCACCTGTAGGAGTGAAATGGAAAATATTCGTTTGGATAAAATATACACCTGGAAACCACAACCTCCCCTTATGCTAACGCCAGACGAACCTGATGAGGATCCTCCGTGGTAGGAATTTCCGAGATGAAACCTTCATCCTTGCGGTAGAAGTTGATGAACACAAAGGCGGCAAGCACCAGAATACAGATCACGCCATACCCACGGAAGGTGGCCGTTGTACCGAAGTAGGTCACGAACATACCGCCAATTACGGCACCACAGCCTCTTCCCAATCCATGATGAAGTCCTTGCAATACTCCTGCAATGGTTTGTATCGTTACATGAGAGTTCAATTCGATGTACAAAGCCCTGGAACGCAATGGAACGCGCTTTACCTTGTGCAGACGATCGTAAATGTTGTGGTGTGTTGTGCGCGATATAGGAACAGCAGGCAGCCCAGACAGCAGCATGAGTGATACCTGAAAACAGTGCGTAACTAACAATTAGTTTCTTCAAATCACACTACCGCAATCATCGTACGTACCTTGCATGAACTCAAACGGTAGCACCCACCACGGGTTCTTCAGATAGGAAATGTACAGGAAGCGCAGAATGTTACCGACCAACCCCAGACAGAGTACCTTCACGTGACCAATTTGTGTGATCAGGCGGAAGCTGAAGAAGTAGGCAAAGATTTCCGAAATATGGTTGATGACCGAGGCAACACCGAACAGTGTGGGCGAACCACCGTAGTCTTGCAGATGCCAGAACAGGAACGTAAAGATGAGCCCGATACCGAAACCCATGAACCACGCAACGAACAGGAACGAGGCACACTTCAGATTCTTGAACTGCTTCAGTACCGTCACCCATTCAGGCATTTCACGTGTGGTTTGGGCAAACATTTTAGTCTGTAAGGCCGGAGAGATGTTTTTTTTTCTTATAGAGAATGTTTGGTTGTAATTCGTCACCAATTACGTTACCTGTGCACCGAGTGCTGCTGGAGGTGGTGCTGCACTAGCCATTCCTGTTCCAGAGGCTGCCAGCGACGGCAGCTGTAGCTGTTGTGCCAGCTGAGCTTGCATTTGTTCCTCGTGTGTCGGTTCTTGTGGTACCTTCTCCACCTGAACGGGTTCTTGTGTTTCCTGGCAACGGCACGATTAAATAATTTTAATTGAGTCGAAATGTTACGTGTAGTTTTGCTAGATATGTACGATACTACCAGAGACTTACCGAATAGTCATACTTGAACTGGATCTGTGTAGCGGAGATCAGAGCCGCTCCCATAAGTACCGAGAACGTCGCAAAACAGATGGTGTAATTTTTCTCCTGCTTTTCTGGACCGCACGGATGGTCCGGGAATGCGGTCGAGTGATCCAGCGCAATGCCCACGAAGAACATGGCTAATCCCCAACCCAACGAACCGAACATTCGCTGATGGCCATATCGGTCGGCATCCTCACCAAGGATCGTTATGACGGCAGAATCGGCCAGCGTGATGGCCGGTGCACTAAAGAACTCTCCAATAATGACAAGCAGCAGCAACAAGAAGAACGCTTTTTGAATGTCCTGCAAGGTATCAAACGTTGATGAAACGGAAAGTCACCCATGTGTATCTTACACACGACTTACCGCTGTACGATAAACGATTGAGGAGAATAACGGCGATACCCAGTCGCGGTGTAGCTTTTCGTTGAAGTTGTTGGCGTAGCTTACATCCAGTGGAGACACTCCCGCCGCTGCAACAGGCCGTGCCGCGCGTTCCACCCTAGGACAATAACAAATAACGGTCTCCGTACAATTGTGGCCAACTTTCCGGCACAACTCTCTTATCTCACCTGGTGAAGGAACTATCACTATCCGTCGCATATTTACCGAAGCTGATCTCTTCCAGCATGCTCTCGTCGATCGAGCGCTTCAGAATGCGAGGTACTTGAGGTGTTCGAAGCTCGAAATCGGTCGCATTCTTCCGCTCGATACAGCTCGTGGCCGGAGGTTGAATAAAGCCGAGCGGTAAAGTAAAGATAATCCATGCCGCAAGTGAGGCCAACAGTAGCATTTTACCCTTTTTACAACTGTAACACAAACGGAGAAAGTATTTAGCCTACGCTCGTGACATAAGCATCTTCCCGTCCAACGCTTACCGATCAGCATAACTACCCCAGAATGGTGCTGATAGGAACTCGACAAACGGACGCGTACCGATCAGCAACCCACATTGGCCCGGATTCATGCCCATTTGCTTGAAGTAGACACCCATCAGCGGAAACAGTGAACCGAAGGCGGAGTAGAAGAAAAAGTAAAACGTTTTCACTGGCAACAGTTCCTGGTCGACGGATCCGAACAACATTTCCAGTATGTCCGACTTGCCACGGATCTTGTGTGTTGATTCCTTCGCCTGCGGATATCTACAAAAACGAGAATCGAATGTACGGAGTTGTAGTCTGGTCTGGTAAGGTCCGATTCAATCGCTCGCACTGGGGACGTACAGTGTCGGGTCTACTTCTCCCATGGCCTCCGGGTCAACCATCGGCCGTGCGACACCCTGCGGTTGCATTGGGATTTCTTGCTGGGGCTGCTGGTCGTAACCATTACCACCGTACCCTCCACCGTAGTCGTTCGAGAAGGGTTGCATGGTCGACACTGGGCTTCACGCCGTCACTAAACGATCAATAATATGTTCCAATTGAAGGGAAGAATTTGGCGTGCTACCAGGAGGATAGTGTTGGTGTTGGAATGTCACGTCCTATGGTACCGAGCTGCACACTAAAGTGTCGTTGTTTTTGTTTGTACTTTCGAGCGGGTTGCAACGGGCCTTGCTGCTCCAGTCACCTACTCACGGATTAGATCCCACACCGATACACGCACCGTACCACTCACAAGGGCATCGATTTCTTTTCCCGATACGATGAACACTTTCCCCCTACCGAAACGTTCGTTTACATGAATGACATAACGCATGTAAGCTGACACCAAACCCGTCCGACCTGGATGGTCAAGTTGTTCTTCCTGCTAGTTATTACACTTCCTTAAAACTTTCACACAACACAGATGTGCTGTAGCACCAGATGTATAGTGTGGTGTTCGTTTTTGGCGTGTGGAAAGGCTCCCGCGACAAATGGCCTGGCTCGAGAGAAAGCTGTTTGTCCTTCAGCAAATATTGGGCTGTATCGTGGGTAATTTCGCGATTGAAAAACCTCCAATAAAAGATTATTTTGTACCAGTGAAAGTACTCCTAAACATCACTACACGGCCATAATCCTCGAAAGCTTCACGCACAGGACACACCAAATTGAACGCTCGCGACAGCTACGATGACGACGGCTCCCAACTATTAGGGAGAGATTCCGGAGATAATCGATATCTTACAAGAAAAGTTCAACTCAAATCTGCTCCTCCGGGTGAACGAGAGGCAGCGCGTACACCATTTGTCCGTTACGCGATGGACCTGCGCAATGGTACGTTTGGGCATGGAATTCCATCACTCTGGGAAGCTTTGGCTCACCCGTGACAGCTTGCAGGTGCGTTTGGTTGGACCGTTACACGTGTGAGTCAATCAACCCTAAAAATCGGTTTCGAAATGCATTCCATTTCAGAACTTACCTAATATTGTAGTCAATGATAGTTAATGATAGATTTCTGTCCTCATATGTATTAACCCATATAAAATTCATAGACAGGGTAGGGTAGTACAAATCTTAAAGCAGGAATATTTATTTCGCTTACAGGTTCTCCTATTGTCTACAGCTCTATGTGGTACAGGAAAAATTGATGAATTAATTCTGTCGGCATTCATCACCCTCGGGATCATGCCTGACTAACCTGTTGTAAGTCACAAGTATAGAAAGGCATTCGGTTTTCAAGACATCAACTTCGAGCCAAAAGCTCAAAGAGTGGAAGTTTTGGAATAGTTAATAGTTGTGTTGCAGGTTTCGACACATTCGCTCAGTACGACTATCCGTCCCTTCCTACTCCTTGTGATGTCTGCGGTTTTATATCAACAACATATTCTTAAGATAGTTCATATATATGCTGATATCACAGATAATTTATTCTCGTATTGGGTTCCATATTTCATCGTCCTATTTTGCTATGCTGATTGTAAATGTAAATCGTGTTTCACTCGCGTACATAGTAGTTTACACTTGCGGCTTACACTCGTTCGGTGTAGTTTACTTTATTGCGCAAACTCATATCTTTATGCTGCTTTGCTAACACATCAAACAAAAGGGGTGCAGACGCAAACAGCAAGCCTAACACGATTTGTCTTGTATATGGATGGACAGTTACCGTGCCATTCGGACAGTTTGCCGTACAGGTTTGCCTTTAATGAGGAGTGTGTAATTACAAATATAAATAAAACGTATGGACTCCTGGTCACTTCGGGCGAGTCTTGCGCACGAAGGTACAAAGAGTATGGCATGGTAGGAACTACTGCTGTATGTTTAAATATTTGATGAAACCAGAAGTTTTGCAGTTTTAAAAGATGTGCCTGTATGCAGGGTCCACCGGGCAACCGGGCAGCATCACCCGTATCGAATGTCTTTTAGTCTTTTGTCAATCTTCTGCTAGAAGGCGTAGAAGCCTGTCGGAATGACGGCTTAACTTGGACCCTTGCTCAGTCTCTTGAAACGTTACTCGAAAATTGTAACGCATCTAACAGCTAGTCGGATGGCCATACCATACATATTTAGCAGCATGGTCAATCGAAGCGGAGCACTTTATATGCGTGGCTAGATCTAAACAGGGCTGAGAAACGTTTTGAGAAGCAAACTGTGTCTTTTAAGTTATTGTAACTTTAGTTGCTGTAATTAGTGTGCTACAAAACCGGGTATATGAAGTAAAGATAGTAAATTGATGTTAAATTATTGTAAACAATCGATCTCATGTTCAAACACTGAACTTGAAACGTGTGTCTCAGCATAGTATCAATTATATCTGTACACGGCGCAGTGTTTGTTCTGCTTAACGTACTGCTAAAATTAGCTTCGCGCAGCTAACTAATGTTGTTGGCGCTTCTTAAATTATACAATTTAAACCATCTTTTCAAATAACGCTATGCATGAGCAAAATTGTGCAATTATAATCTACTATTTATGCGATGTACCTTACTCGAATGCGGTGTGCTTTGCAGAGTAGTAAGCCAAGACTGTTGGCCTATTAATGAGAGCCTATTAATGAAATAGCACCGAATTCATTTCCTTACAGGCCTATTTATCAAATGTTCGACTCGTTATGCCCAGTGCTACTGGGAGATATCATGATGGAGATCAGCATTCAATCAATTGCCACTGCTGCGTATTCGATATAGACTGTTTGCTGTCTTCCGCTAATGATACCTTGATAACAATCTGTGTGCAGAAGCAGAATCTCTTTCTCTCTCTCTCTCTCTCTCTCTCTCTCTCTCTCTCTCTCTCTATCTCTCTCTCTCTCTCTTTCTGCATGCCACCAAGCACAGTATTACTAGCAACCTCGCAAAACACTAACGTAAAAATTAGAATTATAATAGATAAATCCTCGGTTCGCGATCCAGACAAATCGCGCTAAACTTTCTGCGAGTCCTTCTTAGCGGCACGTTGTTTTTCCCATCTGTTCACGATCGCCAGTGGGTAGCACAGGATAGCGGATAGTGTGATAAGTGCACCGGAAATGTAAAACGAAGCATCATAGCTGCCGGTCAGCTCGGTGAAATATCCTAAAAAGAGAGTAACGCCATTGTTAGCTACAGGTGTCCTAATATAAGGGAGTAAGCGACACTAACCAGCGATCGGTGCGCCAAGGAACGCAGCAATGCCCTGGAACAGGCACAATATACCGAACGCGTTGGTGAGCTTTTCCAGTCCCATCAGATCGACCACCAGAATTGAACGGAGCGCGGAGAAACATGCTGCGGAATCGAAAAAAATGAATATATTAGAGCGATCTGTACTAAAACTAAGCTTTCGAATTACATACCAATAGCGAGTCCAAAAACACCCGCATACGTAAACTGGTAAGCCTCGGTAATGTAGATGCCACTGATCATTGTAGCTATCCCGCCCAGCGTGATTGCAACGTTGTTGAGATGCAGTGCATTAATGTTCTTGAAGGATGTTAGCAATCCACAAACCACCCTAGCAATTGTGTTGGAGATGCCTGTAGAATAAAACACACACACTGTGTTAGTACCTCGACAACAAGAGCTTTCGGCAATTAACCTACCGATAGCCGAAACGATAAACGTGGACACCTCATCCGCCATCCCTCCAGCCACGGCACGTTGCTTGACGTACAAGAATGGAACAAAGAAGCCCATCATCGTAAGGAATCCGCTGAAGGCTAGCATCATGAACGAAGGTGACTTCAGCAGCGACATGTCCAACATAGTAGCCAGTGTACGGCGGACCGCTTCCGGACACACCATACACTGTTCGGTTTCCGTTTCCTCAACATCGGCCTGTGTGGGCAACCGCGTCACCGACATGTGGTAACCGAGCGAAGTTTGTGACTTGTACTGAGGAATGCGTGCCAGGGAACCGGTGAAGAAGATGTCATCACGATACATCGGACGTGCACCGTCGTTGAGCGTACGGCGCGAGCCATGCCGTGAGTTGGCCGGTTCGTTTGGTCGTCGTCCGGACACGGTATGGCGGCGTGTCGATGCCGTCGTAATGGTAGCTGCCTGTTGTTCCGGTGCCGTTAGTAGCGTTCCATTCTCTGTCTCTTCCTCGTCCGCCTCACCGACAGGGTTCAGTTCGTGGTGTGCCGTCGCAAAACCGTGCGCATGAATCGTATCGTCCGGTGTCATTTGCCCGGCGAGACGTTTCTGTATCTTCTCCAGCTTCTTGGTGGTGCTTTGCAGATTGTGGCTAACTAGCTGGCCGGATGTGTGCGATGGTCGACGGTCGAGATTGTGCCCGCTGCCCTGACGGAAGATCTCGGCAGCCGTCGGATACTGGTAGTTCGGGTTCGCTCCCATCCACGTGTTGTGCGAGCTGTTCGGCATCGAGTACGCGTAACGACCTTCGGGTAGTGGTCTTGTGTAGACGACCGGTAAGCCCTCACCCAACAGAATACCCTTATCCGCTGGTGTGTCATCGTTCTTGGTGGCCGTAACCTCGGTCGGTTGAATCGGTCGGAAAATGGCACCGCATCCAATACAAAACAGTATAATGGCCGCCTGTGCGACAAGAGCACTGCGCCATCCAAGGGACTCGATCAGCATCGCGTTCACAGGCGAGAAGATGAACGTACCGACGCCGGAACCGCACAAAGCGATACCCGTTGCCACCGCACGCCACTTTTCGAAGTAATAGCCGACGGTGATGACCGAAGGGACGTAAATGAAACAGAACCCAACGCCACCAACAAACCCGAACGTAACATACAGGAACACGATGCTCGTTGCGTACTGCGATGCGAAGAAACCGAGGGCAGCCACAATCGAACCGATGATGGTGACGATCCGGAAGCCCCAACGATTAGCAAGCGCACTGACGAACGGACCGGTTAGCAGGTAAAACCCACTCAGCAGCGAACTGACCAGAGCTACTTCCGCCTCACTAACACCGAACTCGTCCCGTATCGGACCCAGGAAGCTGCCAACATTCATCACGATACCGTCCACGATCACGTTGCAGAAGAAGGACGCCACCATTACCAGCCATCCCCAACCACCGTCCGGTGGTACGATCAGTGTGGTTGTCGGTGGATCCTCCTTATCCTTTGCCGTTTCGCCATTACCGTTGGCGGGCAAAAGTTTGCCGGTAGCTCCATTCTCCGCCTCCGGTTTGTTGGTCAACTCAATTGTGTTTTGTGGCGGCATCTAAAAATGAGGAATGAAAATATAGGTTCATCTTAGCGTAAGTTCTGTTAATCAAACCAGAGAGGCTGTAAACGTTTTTAGAACATTTTAGTACAGGACAGTGTTTCTCAACCCCAAACTGACATGACATGGATGGCGGATTTCTAAAACAGCATCAGGACAGTGTCTATAAATAGCCTTTCCGATACATATTTAAAAAGGTCTGCCTTCATTGAATAATGCCTTCCGACTTCCGACAAGGGTATAATATTACGATTTAAAACATGCCCATATCAATCGTCGGTTTCATCGCTGTGCATGCCTGAGTCATGACTTATCGTAGTCTGTCGCAATCGAGAGCTTCGGAATTGTGTTCGAGTCACCCCAAATCACCAAAAACTCGTGATCGTTCGGTTACACCGACACCTTCCGCCGTGCACCATAGTGCTGCCCAGTGCTTCACGTGACGATGTTATTTCGCATGAGACAAACAACATTGATTGGCATCCAAAAGGTGACTCTTTTACTTATTCTTCCAATTCAGGAACTCAACCACACACACACACACATTGACACACCTGGTGCTAGATATACTGTATACCCGGAAAGACCCGTGCGTTTTGGGGGGCCACCAAAAGTTTTCGATCGTTCAACTTCGGTAACTCTTCGGTAACACGTTTTCTTTTGCGTCTCCCCATAATTTTGCCCCTAGGATGCGGTACAGCTCGTTTGTACATATTTTTTATCTTATCATCCAATGCGGCGAAGCTAGCGGACGAAAAAACGTGCTCCATGTGGACCCGGGCGGATCGAGAACCGGTGGTGGAGGCTTCTTAATATATATAATTTTTAAGATAAAAAAACAGCAGCTCTACCTGCCCAACTTCGCGTAACCTCTGCGTGATACACACCTTCGAGCCTCTCTGGTGTGTGCTGTTTTTTTTTATTGGTGACTGCATCATACTTTTTGGGGTGAACTTTATTTGCCCGAATACGGACGTTCACGTTGGTGGCGTTGTGTGCCGTTAACTCGCGTCACACGGAAGTCGTGCGTAACCGATATCCCATGACTGCTACCGGTTTGGGCAACAGGTAGTGGCTTTTCGGAATATTGATTCGATCGATGGGCTACTCAAATCAAAGCCAAGAGTGAAATAAGCTTAGCAGTCATACATCAAACTGCATTATGATTCATCGAAAAGAAGGCACACTGCAGTATCTTGTAGCCTAATTACCTTGGGAATTTTCCCCTGTCAAAAAGGCACAAGATCTTGACGATCTTGACACTCCACGCAAGCACAGCTCACTGTCGAATAATATGCAATACCATTTTTTCGTTTTACTGACTGACTGTTCGAAGTCGTTAAAAAAGTAACAGTCGAAGAAGGTACGCGCCGGTAGCGCCGCCATTCACCGGACATTTGCCGGCCGCCAAATATGGTAAGCACATGTACAATTTTTGGTCCACGCCTCGCTCCAAAAACAGAGCTAAACCTCGTAATGGCTGGTACTGTTTTGCAGACATCGTGTGGGTGCTACGGAACGAACGACAGGAAAAGCTGGAATTCGAGAAGAAATGGCGGACAAAACTATAGTGTTTCGTTTTCTCGGAAGCTCCATTTAGAAGGGGTGCCACACCCACATATGGCAGTGCGGTATCATTTTGGGTTTCTTGTACTTTTCTGAAGGAATTTCGAGAGATTGTATCGAGATAGTGATCGTACAGCCACAAAGTTGGAACAATATCAAATGTTACCATCGTATCATTAGCGAAAGATATATACAATTTCCCAAACGCATCGTGCACCGGCCACCGAGTTTGTTATTCAACACGATCACTAACGATCAGCGAGTGCAGCCATGTATGGCGACTTGTTTTCGGACAGTATGGCAACGCGAGCAGTACAACAAAATAATACATTAACAAAGCTTTAGAAACAAGCTCACCAAATGCTTCGAATGATGTACATACCGACCGGTGTGGAAAACGGGCTCGATCTTCGATGATCAAGTCCAACAACGTGTACCACCGCAGTACTCACCGAACGTTTGTGGAACGATTGTGCGAATTACAATATGCTGGACGGAGGACGGAGCACTCGTTCGACCACTGTTCGCTACCCAACAACTTTGGGGTCTATGTGTTTCGGTTGCTCGAGCGGTTTCTCGCTCTCTCTCTCGTTCTCTCCCTTTGCCGATCGATTGGCCTCTTCAGACGGTTGTTATTTGCGCACACATAACTCGCCGTCTCAAAGTCAAGGTCATACCTTGGGAGTCGCTGTACTGTTGCTGGTACGCACGCTTGGAAAGTGTTTGCAGGTGGAATGCGTGATAGTACACCGACGACTAGCGATGGCAAACCTGGCTGTAGGTCATAGCGCTCCTGTATTGGAGCTGCCGGATGAAATTGATGAGGACACAGCGTGGCTAGCTTTTTTGGTCCACGCCTCGCTCCAAAAACAGAGCTAAACCTCGTAATGGCTGGTACTGTTTTGCAGACATCGTGTGGGTGCTACGGAACGAACGACAGGAAAAGCTGGAATTCGAGAAGAAATGGCGGACAAAACTATAGTGTTTCGTTTTCTCGGAAGCTCCATTTAGAAGGGGTGCCACACCCACATATGGCAGTGCGGTATCATTTTGGGTTTCTTGTACTTTTCTGAAGGAATTTCGAGAGATTGTATCGAGATAGTGATCGTACAGCCACAAAGTTGGAACAATATCAAATGTTACCATCGTATCATTAGCGAAAGATATATACAATTTCCCAAACGCATCGTGCACCGGCCACCGAGTTTGTTATTCAACACGATCACTAACGATCAGCGAGTGCAGCCATGTATGGCGACTTGTTTTCGGACAGTATGGCAACGCGAGCAGTACAACAAAATAATACATTAACAAAGCTTTAGAAACAAGCTCACCAAATGCTTCGAATGATGTACATACCGACCGGTGTGGAAAACGGGCTCGATCTTCGATGATCAAGTCCAACAACGTGTACCACCGCAGTACTCACCGAACGTTTGTGGAACGATTGTGCGAATTACAATATGCTGGACGGAGGACGGAGCACTCGTTCGACCACTGTTCGCTACCCAACAACTTTGGGGTCTATGTGTTTCGGTTGCTCGAGCGGTTTCTCGCTCTCTCTCTCGTTCTCTCCCTTTGCCGATCGATTGGCCTCTTCAGACGGTTGTTATTTGCGCACACATAACTCGCCGTCTCAAAGTCAAGGTCATACCTTGGGAGTCGCTGTACTGTTGCTGGTACGCACGCTTGGAAAGTGTTTGCAGGTGGAATGCGTGATAGTACACCGACGACTAGCGATGGCAAACCTGGCTGTAGGTCATAGCACTCCTGTATTGGAGCTGCCGGATGAAATTGATGAGGACACAGCGTGGCTAGCTTACTACGATACCGGTTTCAAAATGGTTGAACAACAACAACAACAAGCCCGAACTCGACGTAGTGACGTAGCCGAGACGCAGAAGTTACTAATGGATGCTCAGGAGGAGGAACTTCTCGCGCATCTGGCAACAAGAACTGGAGCGACAACTGAACGAACTTCAGACCTGCTCGATAGCTTTTAGGTGAAGCGTAGCTAAACCTTTTTATTTTTTGAGGGTCGACATTTGCTTAATGCCAACTAATAATCCGCTACAATCCGACATTTGAATGTTCGGAATGTGTTTCGTTGTATTGCAAGCAGGTCTGCCCTCTCGAGGAAAATGCGATCGAGGAGGACAAGATTATCAATGTTTGGAGTATATTAAATGGTGCACCATTAACACTCGCTAATGATTATTGCTGCAGAATCGTTGTACGGATAGCAACGTGGTGCGTCGATGCAGCGGTAGAACCTGAATCGAATGAAAAGGGGTGCAACACACATACCATTATCAGCATCAGTGTGTGTTTTTTTTTTGAGGGAGCGCCACTAACACGCTCGCTTATCACTGATCAATATCGGTTACGTGGTACATAGTGCAAGACACAAAACGTGCCCTAGCATCTCAGTACTACACGGTGAACTGCTGACCTCTACTGCTACTGAGCTGTCGATTCGCCACCTGCCAGCAAAGCGAAAGTGAAGCTCACGGTCTAGGTCTCGATGGGGCGCCTCACTTCGTACCCAGAAGGCCGAACCGAAATGTTATGCTGCACGCGAGGGAAGTAACATTCATGAACGCTACTACACCAATTGTCTAACGATCCGGAGCCCTGACGTCGGCTTTGGATGTTCTAGATGCAGTGGAGCTGTATTTTACGGAAAATTTAATCCAATAGCTCTAATTAGCTAAGAATGAAAGCGTGGATTAAATTAGTTACAGTGTTTCGCTTTTCATAAACTTTTGAATCTGTTCAATGCGATTCTTTTCGAAACCTTGAAAAAAAACGACCTCTACTTCCCAGTAATCTTCGCTTTGAACAGCTGCACTGCACTGTACCAAAGCCCTGACTGACATTATGTTTGGAGCGACGCGCCATTGCTCCACTTTAAACTCTGTTTTTTTGTAAATACACAAACCCGAAATGAGACATTTTCGGAAAGAATGTCAAAATCGGTTCGGCACACAAACACAAACACGATCCCATACGATCACACAATACGTCTCATTGTGTTGGAGTTTTTTGTCACCAGTGTCTTTACGGCTTCGAACATCCATTAAACTTCTCTGCCCTGTTTTCGAACCCTACACCACGCATCCATCTAATGTCGGCATGCGAACACATATCACACGTTTCTCGCATCCCGTAGGAGACGATTTACGCACGTGGTAGAAATCTTGCATCCAAAACGTCCCAAAAAACACACACACACACCCTTGAAAAGTAACGAAAAACACACACCCATTGTACCCATTCGGCCCACCCAGCATATGGTAAATAAACTTACCACGCTGCTGTATCAGCAAAATGTATGGCTGCTTCTGACGATCGTTCGTAAGCCGGCGTAAAGTTTGGCGCTACGGCGTGTAGCGTTGTGGGGGTTTCGTTTTTTTTTTCGAAAGGTTACCCCCCTCGAACGTCGAACTTTCTGGAGGGTTAAACTTTCGCCTTCGCCAAAAATCGACACGATCGACACGAAAGAAAAACTAAAATTCCGGATTTTACAAAAAACTATCGTGTAGGTGTGTAGGTCGCACGATCACAACACTACGTATAACTGCGGCTGTTTTCACTGTGGGTGAGAAAATATCGGTTGTGCTGCTTTGAATTTTAAATGCACTGGTGTTTTTTTTTATTTGTGTAATGGTGTTTTAATCCTAAAAGCTCCAGTTTTGGTGTGGAATGTTGATGCGACTAGCTGCTACGCGCGATCGCTAACCGTTTCGTGATGTCTAGCATTGAACTGAAGACTGAGGCAAGACCGATCAGTGAACGCGCGATGATGAGAAGAAGGAATGTAGATCTTCCTTTTGTCACACAATCCAAAACACGTTTCCGAACCGTTGCGTTTAACGTTCGTATTGGTTTCGGAACATGTCTGCTGCATTCGTACGTTTCGGGTGACGATTTATGCGTCCGCTCTAACCCCACACAACACTAGACTAGATATAAATTCACTAATCCAGAAATTTGTAACAACATAAAATGTTCAATCATTAGTAAAACTGAAACCCCCTTTACATGGTGCACTTTTAGCTAAAGCAATATCAGTGTGGTGTAGTGGCAATCGTTTATTAAGAGTACAATTATTCCACGCATTCCGTACGATAAGCAAAACCACCGAAAGGCACTCGATCCTTGGCGTTGATAAAACATTCACAAAGTGGCATATGTAGATCGCTGTGATTTACTGCTTTTAATTTTAAATTTATTCCAATTCTAACTACTGATAATGCTCAAGGCTGAAAATAGCATCATAACGATTTGAAATTTTAATGCTTTTTATTAGAAAAAACACCAAAAAAACAACACTTAAGATCGTACACGATCTACGAAACACGAAAGCAACAGTTTCATGTGCACTATGGGTTCTGTCGGTGGACACAAGTCACACAATTCACTGACACAACATTTGAACTACACACTAAACTATATTATTTTGTACGATATATAATTTACGGATACACACACACACCTTTTTCAACAGAGAAAACAAGTTCACGATCGGAAACACAGTACACGAAGAAACAAAAGCTCAAAAGCAAACGGGAAAACTGGTCCGACTCGCGGAGCACAAAACGCAGACGGCAGCGATGTTGCTTCGCTGGCGGCCAAAACCGAAGTGCGGCAACGGTCTGATCTGCCCATTCTAAAATGGTTACACAGTGAGATTAACAGTGAGTTCGATGAGCTGACCGCGCACGCACACACACCGATCCTTGCCGGGCCCTGGTGGTGGTGGTGCCGTGAGGCGTCGTGCGTATGGGGGGCTCTTGCAAATGTGCGCTATGTTGAATTAATCAACCAACTTTACTTATGTTGTTTTCTTCGCATTCGGCTTTTCCCCATTTTTGTTTTGCGGTCGGTGGTGGTGTTTGATTATGATCGGTGTGCATCGGTTGTGCGGTTGTTTTGTTTCTTGGCGTTTCTTGTTGTGTTTTTGTTTCGATTTCTTTCATTCGCATCTAAATTAAATGGTTTTGTTTTACTGTCGTTTGTAACGTTGTGTGTTTTTTATAGTTTTTTTTTGTTTTATCAATGATTTAGATATGTTACAACGCATGTTTTAAACCTTTATTTTTCGCCACTCGCTACAGTGGCCACATCTGACGCTATTTGCGCAATGGTATTATTAGTGTTGTAGCATTACAGATTAGGCGGTGAGTAGATGAGTGTATATGAACAAACATTTTAATTTATTCACCGAAAGAAATGGACGCAACTTTGGTATCGAAACCATATAATGAGACCGGAAAACCCCTATTCTATACATAATAAAATCGTTTTTTCCTTATTTAAGTTTAAGTTCAACTTAAAATTCTTCTGCTATAGTTGAAAAGATGAGCTTGAGGTTAAAATTAAACAAAATAAACGCTCCTATTAAGCGAAGGTGCCAATTGTGGATCGCTCTTCGTCAACAGGAAGCGTGCAAGATTTAGCCAAAATCATTATTGCAAATCGAAAGAGGAATCGTTTTGCACACCCAACCGTATGCTTGCAAATAATCATCACCATCATCACCATCATCAACACAACAGCCCGGCATTAGAGGAATGCGGCTCCGGGGACGCGACCGACGAACGAAAAACAGGAAAGTGCCACACGAGACAGCGAGAAATGTGACCACGGAGGAGAGGAAAACGGAAAATTGAAGATAGCGAACGCAAAAAGCGTTTGCGGGGCACACAAGAAATTGGACAAACGCGAACGGGCGAAGCAAGAATGTTACAAGTTCTGTGCTGTCAATATGTATATCCTCTGTGTGTACACGCTTCGAAGCTGAAGGAATGACGACCGTAGAAGAAAGATGAACGAGCGGCGTGCCTTGAATGGGAATGCAAGGAATCGAAACATGCCCCCGCCCGTTCCTGGAAGAGCCCGAACTGTGGACGGGCGGTGTAAGTGAGTAAGTGAACAGGCGGTAAAGAAAAGCTGCAAAAGATGTGCAAAAGAAACCGGCCGGCAAAGAAACACATAGCGGAAGATAAAAGCGATAAAAGCTGTAGGAAAAAAGCACGAGCGGATCAAAACAGAGCGAGCGAGAGAGAGCGAGTGAAAAGGGAAAACGAAACCGAAGCGGACAAACAAATCTTACACAAACGGCTTTCCGAAGCTTTAGTAGCTCAAACTTCGCCGGCCGGGTGGTGAGGATGCTGTTAGTTATTTACTTTATTGGCGCAATGTTACGTGTTGCACAATGTCTTCCCCGGCATTCATTCAGAATTCGTGTTGCGTTAGTGGCTAGAATGTCCCACATGCTTTGTTTTACGAACGGTGGACGTGTCACTTTTGTTACTTATAGCACATTTGCTATTATTCTATTCGGTGCGTAATAATGTTTTAAAGCACACTTTTTATTCGACCAAACACGTCAAAAGTGTTGTGTCATTAATTTACAAAATTTCACAAACAAATATTCCAACAACGCAACACAAGAAGCATCTGGAATAATCTTCCCAGCAGGCCATCAGTACGCAAACAATGATCCTCGCCGGCGCCGTCCACACCGACCTCATTCATACGCAGTTTGTGCAAATTGTATCTTGTATACCACGGCGCTTCTTCAACGGTTCAATCCCTTTTTGTGCTTCTTATCCTTCCATCGTTCTGCTCTCTCGGCCCTCGGCACGGAAGGTACTGGCAGGCAAATACCCAGAATCGGAACTCATCTATTTTTAAGTGTCCCTTTTTTTTCTTCGTTGCCTTGCGTATCATCTCGAACCTGTCATGGAAAAGTACCCGGATACCATTCCAATCGGCAGGTTCTTCTGGGTCTGGCTTGGGCAGGATAGAACGAAACAAATCCCACACACTAAACAGCACATGCAGTTTTTCCTGTGTATGTTTTGGTTTTTTGTTCCTGTTGTTGATGCTTTGTTTGTATCGGCCTGTTTTGCTGGTTTGCTTTTGTAACGGACCACATGTGTTTCATTCGTTTTTTGCTAATGGCGAAGAGTCTTCGGTGTCGCCTTAGCTGCAGTGGTGCCCTAGGTGCCCTGGGTGCAGCTGCACTGGTGGTTTTGGTTTCCGCGCGTGATGCGTTTGTTGCAGTCTTCAGACACGGCATCTATTTTTGGTTACGAACGTGTGGCACGCCTATGCGTGGCGATGCGTAGTGTGTCGCTGGGGAATGAGATTTAGTGTTAGCACTATATTTAGAAAAATGCGACCAAAGGAATTGGGAGTGTACTGCTTGAGCTGGGGATTTAGAAAGGGAAAGTATGTATGAGGGTTTTCACCCTGAATGATAGTACTGTACAGATTTGAACAATTGTGTTAAAAGAGTTACTATAAAGCAGTTTTGCTATACAAAACTATACAATAGTTGAAGATTTACTACATCTGTGAGTTTTTGTCCCATTCAATCTGATGCTAGCGAGGGCGCCATCCGAGACTCGGAGGTGAAATCTTCGGAGGTGAATCCACCATCTTCTATAATTCGCTGCAGACATCTTGGCATACGCTGATGCCACATAGACATTATTGGTTTGAGGCACTCCTATTTAGCAGAAGCTTGCCAAAGGATCGAGCATGCTAACAAACACTGATTAACGCAGATGGTGATGTACAGATATGTGATCGCACCTTCGAAATCGTCTAAAACTTCACCTATCTGGGGTCAAAAGTCAGTACCAATAGAGGAAACTTCTCCACTCAAAATACCTGTCTGGAAGAAGCTGGGAGTACTCACACACGCCTCTGAGACATGGACGCTGTCGAAAAACTGACGAAACTCTCTTAGACGCGTTCCAGAGGAATGTGCTAAGAAAGATTTCTGGCCCCGTATGTGTGGAAGGACTACAATGACGAGCTTTATGAGCTGTACGGTGATCTCACTATCGTGCGCGAATGAGGCTCGCCAGGCTCCGGTGGGCTGGTTATGTCATATGAGAATGGCAGCCCGTAAAGTCCTTTTAGGGTAGGCCCAAATTAAGATAGAGTTGATGCGTCCACCAGAACGACCGGGATATAGGATTGGTGGACCGTGAGCGGTATCGAGGATTGTTGCAGCAGGCCAAGACCGCGAAGTAAGTAAGTGAGTTTTTATTTATAGTGCGAAGTAATTATCGCACTTGAAAAGGTAATATCAAAAGGCACAAAATAAATAAACCCCTGCTGATGGTGACACGATGCAGTATGTTCCCGGATATTTACTTTCGTTGGTTCAGAATTCTGTTTCATTGCATTGCAATTTAAACGACCCTAAAGGCCTAATTGGTACTTTTATGTGGAGTTTATACTATTGGCTACAGGCACAAAGAAGGAAATCGCTACGAATTGTGGGCCTGGATGGGAATATCTTTAATGGAAGAAGAAGGAAAACTCGTATAAAACATTACACCTTTAAATCCGATAGGATTGGATTGAGGATCAATGTGACGAAGACAAAGTACCTGCTTGCCGGAGGCTCTGACCGTGATAGAGAACGACGCGGAAGCAGAGTATTGGTTGACGGCGACGATCTTGAGGTAGTAGAGGAGTTTTGCTACCTTGGTAAGATCGTAACACTCGGCTAACAACGTAAGCAGCGAAATCGGGGAATTGTGCCTACTACGGGCTTCACAAGCTTCAGAAATTCAAAAGACTCCAACGCCATTTTCGAGCGGCGGGTGCTACGGACTATCTTTGGCGGTGTGTGCGAGCTGTTTGACGATGCAGACATCCTGACGGTTGCCAAAATCTGGAAGGATACGCTGGTTGGGGAACGTGATTAGGATGCCGGACTCATGCTCTGACAGGAAGGTGCTCGTCAGCGATCCTTTCGGCACGAGACGTATGACCGTGTTTCCTGGAGATTGATTGGATACCAGGCCATGTCTATTAAACGTACTCTCTAGGAGCAGGCCAAGAAAAAAGAAGAAGACCTTTATTCCATACAATTATTTTGTGTCCCTGTATCAAGCTACGTTTCATCTTAATTGACTATGAACGTGTGCTCTTAAGGTGTGAAACAAATATATCTTCGAATGTTTAATGGAGCTATTAATCCATGAATTTACTTCGTAAACTTGTTTGATGTAGAAATTGCTAAAGCACAAAATTTGATCTTAAATGTTCATTTTTCGTTGAAGGAATCGGGATAACCTTGAATAAAAAAGCACACAACACAGATTGTTAATTTTAATTCACATGCAAACATAAATCACTAAGTAAAATAGACGTACCAGAGCATCTTTTTGAAACCCATGAATGTGAAACCCAGTAACGGCGGAAGCAGACATTCCTTCCACAATTAACCGGAAGCTGTGAGACACGCCGCTCGGTTAGCTCGGTCTAATGTGTATGTGTAAAACAAATGTTTCGTCATGCTTTTCGGTGGCACGGTGGCAAAATTCGGCATATGCGAGTCATCGACAGAGTACCGTATAGTTGGGTTTTGTGCTGAGCTATTGGTACTAATTTGACAAACAAACAAATGGGTCGCGCATGTGTCACCAACGGTGGGTAAGTAATGATCGGTTTGTGTTCTATCTTGCACGATCGTGGTTGTTTTGAAATGTTGTATTAAGTATTAGTAACCTATTTTTTGGTGAAACCATATTAAGAAAACCATTATGAAAAAGAGGTTCTTAATTCACAAAAGTGTACGTCCACTAAATGCGTGCTCGCGATGTACTAGTGACACTACGCTCACTGAAACTGTGACGTTCAGTTCAGTTGCAACTTATTAGTGCTGTACACAAACCTGGTACGCAAAGATCTTGATCCAAATCTTGTACCGTACGCTTCTATGTCAAGTTTATTAAAATAAAGCTGATAATAGCCCGGGTCGGGTGTTTCCCTATCACCGTGTCCTATCTTTCGACTACCCTAAATGATTTATGAGTGAAATCAAACAAAAACGAAAGTAACACGCTCAGCGACTGAATGCATCACACAAGCTGCTACTAAGAAGTTGATCCGGGGCAAACCTTTAGTGGGGCCATTGCCTGCCATCATCTCAGGGGGAGGTCTACGAGGGTGCACAAACAGCGCACAACAATATCAGTGTGCTTACAACAGCACCCGGTACGGTTACTGTGACTTTTACCACAGTACCAACACAGCATTGTCTAGCGAGGCACAAAAGGCATCCCGAGCCAACGTATGGTTGATAACGGGCATCGTTAAACGAATCTGAACTCATCCCTTATCACAGTATCACTATAACCGGGGCGATCTTTCCGCATCGACGAATCGGGTCAGCTGATCACCGGCTTATACCTCGCACCCAAAACACATCCTGCTTAGTTGGACACATTCCACCGTTCGTTCAAAGTATGTATATACTGGGCCTGGTACATACCATGGCGGAAGTGGACCGGTTCGGGCTGATTAGGTCCGAAAAATAAAAGTCCGCGGCGCTTAGCAGACGGATGAGTTCGTACCAATCGTCCCTGTATAAGTCGATTAGGTTAGCGCAACGCAAGTGCTGCCACTTTTCCATCAATCTTATCAACTACCGGGGGCCGATAGAAAGGAAATCATAAGTAAACAACGATCACCAGCGTTCCATGCGCATACAAACGAGAGGAAAACGAACGGGCGGAATGATCATGGCCAGGTTGTATTAGAACGTGGCGATAAGAAAGTGGGCAAGTAGGAAAATATGTTTACCACACTTTCGTGCGGTGATTGGTGATCGATTTGCTGACGGTTTAAGAGATTGTGTACTAATTTTAGAGCAAAATATGACGAACAGTATACTCCGTAGAATGTATTTGATGTTTTCAAGAGGACTTTTCATTAAAAAAATTGATGAATTTTGGAGCTACTATAACTTTGTCCACTCAGACAGTTCTATGCAACGCCTTTACATACCGATGCCGTACCGACGCCAAGACATTATTGCAAGACTTAACTGTCACGTTAAAACAAATTTACTTCAAACAATGTCTTTTGGAACTTTATAACACTAACTAACAAATGACTTGAACAGATATTAGAACATTTCATGTACTGAAACGCTAGCAGATTATCTTGAGTGAACCGTGACGTTAGTGACGACACGATCATTCTGCAACGAATTTCACTCCATTTTTCTTGCTGTTCCTTTGAAGTATCTGAAGAAGTCGTGCCAGTTGTGAACGGGACCACATCAACGTCAATTGCCATATTTTGGTAAGGTGTGCCGTGAGCCATTTCTGTCCACCCTGTCAAGGTAATCCACCAGTGTGGGGCACCTCTCGTTTGCTACAGTTATTAGCAGTTATCCTCGTATGCTTTTGTACACGAGCGTGTACTTCCAATCAACGGCAGCAGGCTCGCGCGAAAGAGAAGGACCACCAACTTCCTTAACACGAGTGCTTCGTATCCGCCGCAACTCATTACGATTCCTAGTTTCGTTCCGCTGAGTTTTGTAAAAAAGAAAAAGAAGCGAGCAGAAAAAAGAACATACCGTACCGCCTATAGCATCGTAAGGTTAGTGTTACTCCCAAAAAACTAAAGCTCACCACGATCCGGGCGGCACGTTACGTAATGCCGCCATGACAGTGTTGCGTCCATGACCGGCCATGACTGCGGGAGAATCGAAAATGGTGCTGGGCAAAAAGTTTCGAGTAGTTTTGCGGGCACGTGACGGTCTGATTGAGGGAAGCTTTATTTTTTTACCGCCCTACTGCTTCATCACTGAAAGATTCAGAGGGACGCATGGAAAAAACAAAACAAAAATCATTTACGTTTGGGCTTTTAGTTTTGAAGTTTAGCGTTTTAGCAGGCATACGATTTTGAAGGTGCAGTTGTTTTGGTTGTTTTGGTTTTGGCGAATGTCCTATCCCCGCATTCACTGGCCGTTAGTGTGTGTGCGTTGTGAGTAATAAAAATTCGACGCAATAAATTTCGACACGTTCACTTTACGCCCCAGTCCGTTACTGATTTTTTTTTTTGGTTTTGTTTTCCCTTTTTATGCCATCGTTTGCCGTTTCGCCTTTAACAATATATCCGTCAAGGTTTTTTTTTGATTTTGTGTTTTTTATTTTTCCTCCGTTGATCTAGGTGGACAGGTCCACTCCTGGAAAGTCCGTAACCTCAGGCTCAGGCTTCAACCAGTTCGGCGCCGCTGGGAACAAACAGCAAATGTGCGATCGTCATCACCGGCCGTAGCGAACGGCCGGTGCAATTAATCCTACGATCGATCTGCTGGTACTGCACTTTCGAACAACCAAGCGACCCGTTGAAGAGCAAGTCAGCTTGCATAAACAAAAGAAATATATGTGTAGCAAACAAAACAAAAAAAGCTGCTGTCTAAAGTGGCACGAAAAAGGGCAAAGCCCTCCTAGGTGCGATAAAGCGTCAGCCAGGTTGAGGAAAACGAAATGTGCTCAACCCGTTCGAATGTCGTTCGCCTCAAGACTGGGTTAATCTTAACAACTAGCTGCCGTCTGAAGTGTGGTAAAATATGGTTTAAAAATATAGCCTCTTCGTAAAAGATCGTCTTGTGCACCTGCACAAACTTGTGATGATTTACCGATCGTTATGCTCACCAACACAGCCCCGGTGCCGGACGGCAAGCACACAAACAAGCGCACACCTCGCTATTCTAGCGCTGTTATCTTATCGTGCCAAGTTCAAAGATCCTGTCGTGTGTTAAAGACTGGTAAAACAGCTGTGTTTGTGTTGAGTTTGACGCTTAAACACACCCTAAAACTTCTTCCGACCCCTTGATTCTGACTTCTGAACAGAGGTCTGTTTCTGATGTTGATAAGTCTTGTCTTCTTTTCCTTTTAACGTTTTAATTTAACGTCTAAAGTGAATGTTTTTTGCTTGTAAACAGTTTAATCTAATCGGTGTATTATATTTTGTTAATTAAAACAATCCAAAAAGCATTTATGAGTCCTTCATACATTACCACAACGTTATTTTTAGATCAAACACCCGTTTCGAGCGTAGATATTTGAAAGCTTGACCAGCTGAATGGTGTACCGCCTGAAAGTATGCAATGGGAATACATGTTCGAAATATTGTTTCATTTTCATGTTAACCCTTGTACCTTACGCTGACTATTTGCAATAAATGTTTAAAATATTTCACTTACGTTTAATATACGTAATTTCAACATGCTTTGGAACCAAAAACTGCTTCGGCTCTTGTTCAGCTTGCAGGAAGTGAGTTTATCTATAATAAAATTTAAACGGAAATTGTAAATCGAGAGTGCAACAGAACAATTGGACTCATTGGCTCATTGGTTTTTCGCATTGTTTGAAGTAATTAAACACTTGACAAATTGCACGTGTCATTAAAACTCATCGTTAACCGATACAAAACATTCGAAGGGGGCCTTCTGGAGACCGGTTGTTGCAAATGCATTTATAATCAACTTTATTTCAATAACATTGTTGTTTGTCTCCTGTGTTCGCCTGTACGGATACGGATGATGCAGTAGAGTTGTCTTCCTTAAATCGTTTAGCTAATTGTTGTCTGCTTCCACCTGCTTCTTGTACTGGACATGTCGAAACGGTAAACCTTCTCTGCTATTACTAACATATGTAAGGAAAGAGCTGGAACTAGCCCGATTTCGGTGTACGGTTTGAGCAGCTAACTTTTGTAAGTGAACGTTTCGTAAGAAAAAAATGGTATTTCATTGCAATTATTCTTATTGATATCGATGGAAAGGGAGACAATGGGAGAGAGAGAGAGAGAGGGAGCGAGAATACAATTAATAGGTGCACAAAAATGCATCTCATTGTAATAAGTAAGCTCTCTGAAAAAATGATATTTTGTCTAGTTTTTTCTCTGATATGTAACAACTTGAAGTGTTAACGACGACTGCGTTCACCGTCACCTATCATAACGCATTTCAATGTGGAAAAATTATGGCTTCCTTAAGAGTAGCAAAAGACTGGTATACTCGCCTGGTAGCCTGGCACGAAAAAAGTTATACCAAGTGAGAAAAGGTTGTTTTGTGTTTAAGCTAACACAATCTTTTTCCCATAGATTTTTCTTTACCAGAATAAACATCCCAAGGAAAAATGGTATCGGCGGTTGGTGGGTCGGCACGATCGCAAAGTGCTGTTGATGATGTGCTCAACATTTTAGTCTTAACAGTTATCTTATTACTATAATAGAAACAAATAAATCGGATTTTAAAATCCATCATGCCCTCACTTTCATACCGAACCGAACAAAAGTTTGTTGCTCAAACCGTGTCACCGCGTATCTACTACCCCGTCGACAATGTTTACACATTTACGCGCAGCACATTATAAACAAAATTACGGCTTTTTCGACTCAATGCATGATTCTGTCGTTAAATGATAATTTCTGCCACAAATCTCCGGCATCTGTTCGCGAACGTTCTAAGTCAGTTGGTTGATTTACGCTTTCTGTTTCTTTTTTGTTTTGTGTATATAGTGTGTGCAACAACTGCGTTTTCTTTATGTGAAGCAAAAGCTCGTTTTATGTACCGATGTGCGTGTGTGAGTGAGAGCGTATGTTCTATAGCAGAACGTAAAACGATTTATTGAAAACAGGATGTGTCTCCCTTTGTAGCTAAGCAACCGTTCGATATAATCAGCCTACTGTTTCTTGTTCCACCATGTTCAGCCCTTTTTGTAAGTCTGTTATTATTGATTCCTATTACATTAGAATTGTTTTTGTTTTTTTGTTTTTGCTCTCATATACACGCTACACATGTATTCTTTCCTTTTTTTTTTTTGTTACGCAGCAGTCTTATCTAATATGGCCTTTTTGTTATGCGGCAACAGGTAGGACGACGACTAATTGCCCTGAACGATACAATGTAGACGAGAACGTATCTGGGACCCACCTGCTTATGCCACATTCTTTCCATTCGTTCATTTCCTATATATGTTTATGTATATACAACTCATAAGAAGCTAATACTCATTTGTTTTCTGTTTTATTACACATTTCACAACACTACCTTAGGGACTGGTTGAGTTTCGGCGCTAGCATTTACATGGTAGATGGACAGTTTGTTTTGTTCTGTTTTAAATTTTCTTAAAACGTCTGTCCCGCGGGAAGCTTCCACTGTTCATTCTTGTATATCTGCATGTGTTTGTATCTGTCTGTGTGTGTGTTTGAGTGAATGTAGATGAGCTTCATTAGTAAATAGAGGTTGGCTGGCATGTTGCTTCTACTTCCTTTCCATTAAGCACTGTACTGTTCTGCTGCTACTGCTGCTGTTGCTGCTGCTGTTATGACTTTTCTACTACTGGCTAAGCAAATTGGTAGAGATTTGTTACATCATTTGTTATACCTTTTACTTTAAGAAGAGTCTGCCTTTGTATCGCATCGCACGGTGCTATTACACACTATTTTAACATGGCTTCTCCAATATTCTCCATTTTGCAGTTCGCAGCTCCTAAGTACCCTCCTGTACTACCAACAATTCACTAACAATATAAGAAAATCAGTAAGGATATGGCTTGAAAAACTTAGAAAAAAAAA
>KZ061674.1:279248-299638 GCA_002091835.1 Anopheles maculatus | reverse complement strand
TCGCCAGTCGAGTGTTTGCGGACGCGATCGAACGTCGGTACGGAACCATTCTTCGGAATACCTAAAATTGCACCACACAGCAAACACATTAGTTAGTGATACGTTTTTGGGGTGCTTTGATGCGCAAACAGGTAAGAAGGACACTATACCCGACTGATGGCTGGTAAAGGCAGGCTGTGAGGCATTGCGGGGCAAATTGTCCCCACTGTAGTCGGCCGCATCCGACTCCGAGTTGGTGTTGCGCTTCTTGTTCAACGGTTTCTTCATCTCGATTTGACTCGACTCGGACGATGAGCCGCTGCTACCGTTCTGTTCCTGCGTCTTAAACTCCGAAATTGTGGGCAGCGTAGCAACGGGATGCATTCCGCCCTGTTGGGCCGCCAGCTGGTCCAGCGCAAGGCTCGAGTGTACGCCCGGATCAGCGTTCAGTGGTGCTTTCAGTCTTTTCTCCATCGTGCCATCGGGCAGCTGAACCATAAAGTATGAACCACCGATCGAGCCACGCTCCATCTGGAGACGCTTCTCCTCGTACATGCGCTGCATCAATGGTTTCACTTTGTCCTCTTTCGGGTAGCTGGAGGTTGAAAATGAAAACTATTACAATCATCCACGATCATGTGTGCTGCTCTACACTTACGTAAGTGGCCGCATCATCGCGCCAAAGACGGCACAGTTTAGGATCAATCCTGCCAGTATCAGGTTCGCGTTCTTCCAGTCGAAGTTCTCCAGCAGCATGTTGGCGAGCGGTGCAAACGCAAACGTGCCAAAACCGGACCCACACACGGCAATACCGGTGGCCAACGAGCGTTTCGTTTCGAAGTAATAACCTACGGCAACGACTGCCGGCAGATAGATGAGACCGAACCCGATGCCACCCATCACACCGTACGTCAGCATCAGCATTGTCACCGAGGTACTGAGCGTACTAAGCGCAAATGCCGTACAGGAGATGATACTGCCAGCAATACAGACTGCCCGACAACCGAACTTGTTCGCCAGGGCCGATACGACCGGTCCAGCACTTAAGTACATACCGCTGAGCAAACTACCTACCCAGGCCACTGTGCCTTTGCCCTCGCCAAAGTACACCACAAACTCGTTCAGAAACACACCGAACGTGTAGGCAATACCGTCCACGATCATGTTGCACATAAAGGACGCAAATACGATCACCCAACCGTACCTTAAAAGAAAGTAAACATATCCTTCGTTTAGTGGTGTGTTTATGTGTGATATGGGAATAGCAAAAATTTAAAGCATATACTAACCCACCGTCCGGTGGAGGTGGCATGTCATGGTACTCGCACCCTGCCTCATCATCGTCCGGCGATGCTGATCCGCTGTCAATCGTGCCGCTTCCTCGCACGCAATGTCACTGTCCGTCTGGAAGAAGAACATATTGGGGAAATTAAAACAAGCAATGTTTGTTTGAGCAACTATATACAAAAAAAAAAAACTAACAAATCGATTAGCTGTGCGTGGTTGCCATTATGGTAATGTGTATTCAATTTCTTCTCCCTCTTCTGTGTCCTGGGGAGGTTAATCAACTACCCGAAAAGACAATTCGCAACTTGGGAAGAACGTTTCGGTAAAAAAACGCGGCCGACTATCAAATGTCGCGATTGTTTTTTAATCCATCCATCATCTGCCTTGACACATATGGCGCTGGAACAAGGGCACCTAAAACTGAGTCTTTCTACGCCCATCCTACGCCTGTTGTTTCTCGCTCCAGTAGCCCAGTAGTAGTAGTAGTAGTAGTAGCGTCTAAAATAATCGTAACTGTGACATAACAAGTCAAATAACGCTCTATCTAGCTTGTTTTTTTGTCAACACATCTCGAAAACCACTACATCACCAGAATGCCTCTTTAATGAATTCTTACGCCTGAGAGTGTTATTAGGATCAACAGTGACTATTGCTTCCAATTTGCTCTCAACAACAGTTATACTGCTCTTCATCATCACGGCGGTTCGGAAACGTTAGTGGTTAAGGTTTTGTGGTTACAAATGAGAGAAATGGTGTATATTAAACTCCATGATGGCCGAGGCGACAAAACTCCAGTCAGAAACAGAAACAAATGTGTCCCCCTTTTCCAGATCCATCGGCCATAATGGTAGCCGTTACGCTGTTTCGTAACTTTTATCGTGCGTCGTTAGCGTGTTAAACGATTTCGCCACCGCAGTTCAATTAAGGGGAATTGTTTACGAACGCAGATGCATTTGCCGGCATGCATGTGGGCTTAGTTGGGCCCGAGACGTTGATGGAATTTACGTATACGAAATCTGAAACATTTTAAATAAGAAATGGAAATACTATATCCATTTTTTGAACTTAACTTTTTATTGCAAATGTTGTAAATATCTGTTTTCATTCAGAAAACCATAAGGACCATATATAATTATGACAAATCTAGAACTACTGCTACTAACAACTCGTAGCGACACTGTTGAGTGTTAAAAATCGATCAACTTGTTCAACTACATAACCACTTCCAAAGGAAATAGCAGAACACCTTCACCATTCGTCAGATAGCTTCGCTATTATCCTGTCTTCCCTTGCCCAGATGATAGCATGCACTGAAGCATAACGTCAATTTGTCACCGGTCCCAGTACTCATCACTAGTAAATTGCCCGGTAAGATAAATCAAACCGCGTCCCAAAAAAGAGATCGAAACCCCGTCGCTGCGCCACATTGTCTACCGTGTGCGACGGAAGTGAAGGCCATGTGTGTGCCAGACAGCAAACAGGGAGAACGCTTCCGTTGTTCCGATTGACGTTTGTGCCAATTGTGGCACGCGACACTCGGTGACAGGTACCTACGAGAGAGAGAGCCGAGACTTTTTGCGATGGCACAACCTATTTTTAGACACAAAAAACCATCCGTAAAACCAGAAACGCAACAACAACAACAATGAACGTTTTTTAGTGTTGGACGTCACATGTTGAAGGGATGTTGCCTGTGCTTTCCTTTCAATTTTCTGTCGTTTCATTTTGTATATTCCTGCTTCCTCGAAATCCGTCAACAGGTGGGTTTTTAGGGATGGAACTGAACTAGAGAGATTTCAAGTGCATACCCACACAAACATGATTTGAGAACGGACGAAAAAAGGTTGTCTACTTCAATGGCACACAGCGATGAGCACTAGACAAACGAACATTATCTGCAATGGATTTTGCTGTAGCAGGGGTGTGCTGTTGTTTAGATATCGAGCTGACGAATAATAATTTCCCTCCTAGGTCCTAATTTGTAGAGGAATTACCATTATTCTCATTTAAAACATAAGCCCATAGAATGTGTTTTTACTCTGACAGTGAATAACAAAAATCCCTCGAATTTATCAAAGCTTCTTATGTTGCTTCTCACAACAGAAAAAATGCTTCCATTTAGGTATGAGCCCTGAACTTCCAGGAACATAGCTCAACCACATAGTTGAAAACAAGAAATTTCCTACTACATTCAATATGTGGTCCATTTGAACAAGAGACCTACATGGTCAGTTACAGTCACGAATCTTTTATTATCTATATTAGCTTAGTACGATCGATTGCATGCTTTTCTTTTCCGTTTGGCAGCATGTCAATGACCACACTGAACGTTGAACTATTTCTTCTTTCCCTCACACACTTCACCAGTGACGCGTTTTATCGCAGCTCCAGGGTCGTGTGTCACAGCCTCACCATCGAAGCATCGTTCCATTGCTTCACCAATCTGACAATCTGGATCGAGGAAGAAGTCGTTCTTCCGACAACACATATGATTTTATTTTTTATTGTTTCTCGACGACAGTCAAATAAAGAATAAATGCAACTGTGAACGAACAAAAGCACATCGAACACTTTCGTAGAGAGCACTGCAGTTGCACAAATAACGACACACAGTACACTGGCCCGTGTCATGTTATATACCGCCTTGGAACGTTTTGCTTGCGGCGAAGCATTTCCTTTATGAGCGGAAAACGGGTGTCGGCTGATAGAGTTCGCAGTGAGTCACTAAGAAACAACGCACCAAAGGCTAGTGCTGAAGCAAAGCAATACTTAATTGTTTATAGCACTGCTACATGTGTTTAATGGGGACAAAAGAAGACTAATCATTTCCAACGCTGTTTTAGAATACTATTTTGGAGTAGAGTTTTTCTCGGTAGGTACAAAAACAAAATTAAATTCAACATTGTTTCGCACAGCGTAATTGTGGAACAGTATTCCCATACGCTAGTTGTTATTCCCCTTTCTATCAAATCACAGCAGCAGCAGCAGCAGTAGTGTGTCTATATGTCAATTTTCTATCTACCGTCCACTAGAATGCGCACGTCCGAAGGGATTTACCGTCAAACGGGTCACAACACCGTCACGTCGTACATGCGGAAATGCACTGCAGAGGGATGGGTAGATAGATGATCGTGATGAAAAATGGAACGTAATCAAACGTCAAATCATATCGAATGCTGTATTATTGTGCACCGGAGAAGAAAAGATTGAAAACTCGGCACAAAATAAATTGTCATTCAGCTGCCCACACATGTCGGTGACAGGTGGCGAAGGCAGAGATGAATGTTGGCGTATCACGTGTACGCAATTATCGTCTCTTGAAAGGGTTATTACACTATCAGCTTCCATTCCCTCTTCAGTTCCACCAGCATTGAAACCATTGAGATGAGTAAAGGGAGCATTGAATTTAAAGAAAAAACATAGCACTCAGCGAATAGAATTCCAGCAGTACTCCAAGAAATGCAACGCACCTCTTCCTCTTCCATAGTAACGTGCAACATACTTCCACAAACCCACTGGTCCCCGCTGGTCATAACAAATTCCGATGTTCCTAACAGATTAGCGTCCGAGTGGGCAATAGTAGTAAAGCATCGAAGAACACACACTCCAGATAAGATACGCACGAGATGAATGGACGAATAATGTCCGATCCATTTTCCAATGCTGTCAGGCATGGATACTGGCAAAGGCATTGCAGTACCGGCCGCCAGCTCACCACTGATTGCTATTATCGGGTTTATCATTATTGTTAGCACATTCGAAAACCCGCAGGGGTGGTGGGATCGCAACAACGATGCGATCTGAAGTACTCCTATTATTACGTATCTCTTGTCAAATCGACGGTCATCCATCTAGCGAAGGGCAGACCACTCGACACACGCGTTAGATTTATTGGACGTTGAACGAATTGAATTGGACATATTTATTATACAGGTATTGTTGTCGCATTGGAACGAAATTAACTCCTTGCTTCATGCTGATAGAACACTGTTAGTTATATTGAATTTGTCCTGAAGAAAAAATCAAACCCTAAGCTCTTACGAAACTTGACTTGAAACAGCGACAATTCTTCAATAACCCATTTACCCATGAAGCCTACGATTTTAACGATCTTACATAACTTTCAAGCATGAACGCCTGTGTCCAACAATGTATTATCATCACACAGACCGAACGCTGCTTCCCTTAGCTCAACCACATAAAATTTGGTTTGCATCCATCAAAACAGCTCAATTAATACCAATTAAACAGTATCCACCAACACTTTCGCTCGATTGCTGTTTGGGTGCATGATCGACATGTGAGGATCGTGAGAGAAAATAATACACTTGGTCAGCTCACCGTGGTTTTGTTCGCTTTACTAGTCATGGTTCACAGAACGCTTTGGCACGCTGTTAGTTAAAGTAATACCGAAGCTGTAGCAGAGCTAGGAAATTATCACCACTATGAAACGTCACTAGAACAGGCCTCACATAACTTTGACACCCCACTGATCTCGATCTCGTAGCTCAAACGCTCAAACACGCGCTGTTCTTTAACCCCGAAAGGGGATACCCGGTAGCTCACACGCGTTTATGTTACAAAGTTCAGACAGACCGACCGACCGACCGACCAACCGACCGCGTGTTGAAAGTATCGGCACGCAACTAACACCGAGCGCGGAATGGTGCGATTTTTGTACTGGAAATTGTTTTAAAGCCAATTAAACGATGCTGTCCCGGTGATGTTGTTGCCACTGCTGGTAATGCCACTATCTCTGTAGGAGTGTAGATCGTGCGCCTGTCTATCCCTTCTATCGGAATCGGCTGATTCTCGTCGGTATATGTGGCGCACACCACAAATCGAAACGGGTGAACCGATACCACTAATACTGCAGGCGGAGATATGTGCACTTCAATGAGGACAACACACGACCACCATCGACGGTGGTGGACTCTTAGTGGGGGGGTTACAGATATCGTCCCGAGGGAAACAGTCCAATAACCTCCCAAAGAGGGTTGGTTGGTTCTCTCTATCGCATCTCATGCGGTCAGTACGTTGCAAAACTTCCCGGCAACTTGACTCATCAGCCATCAACATTAACCCCGTCTGAACCGTCAAAGAAGAAACCATCTTGCTACAGTTTCTATCCATCGTTAAGAAACGTTACAATCGATGTTTGAACAGTGATATTGGACACAGAGATGAGCATAACATCGAATGGCAATTGATAGTCCAGCAGTAAGTAAGCGCTGTTAATTGTCAATAAATTTAAACTCTCTCTTTCCTCTTATCGTGAAACAAACAAAGATTTTAGGTTTTACGATATTGTACCGGATGTTTAAAGATTCTAATTCTTCTCAGAAAGCAAATTTTTGAGAAACGCTGGTTTCTATTGATGCTCATTACACATCATTCTTTCATCATTCATCATTCTTCCATTTCCCTATAGCTATTCAATACTTTCCGGATATCCGGAATCATTCAACCAAGCACTCATATCTCATCGTTCATGTTTGTTTCCATTCTACCAGCTCCAAACTGGCGCCATCCGAATGTCCCTAGGATCGATTATTATCATTTTCTGTTTCTTACCTTTCACACCATGGCAAACCATAAAAAAGAAGCTATCATAAGCAAAACACGAACGTCTGTTCGTACGCACCATCCACATATGACAGAGCTGCACTGTATGCGAAATGCCAACATCTTCGCTATCGACGTCTCGACGTCAAGGTTGAAGAATGCACATGCATGCAACGGGCACGGACGGATGTACGGATAACTGCGCCATGCCGGTTCGTCACCAGCGAGCGCGACATTGGCTCCAACGCATTTACCCGCTCTCATGTACGGTGAAACGAAACACAGTTGGAACAGTAAAACGGCACGAAATCCAGGTCAATGTTAGCAACGTTACGCTACGCACACGGACATACTCCAGACATTGGCTATTGTGGTGGTAGGATAAAGTCTGCAAGCTGCAGACCGACTCATTCGACCGCTCATGCTGTTTGGGTACGAGGCGAAGAAGTCAGTAGATAGGATAGTTCTATCGCGCGCAAAACAAAAACGACCTAGCAACATTGATGTTGTTGGCCGACGAGAAATTTAGCACCATCTGTCCTTTTTCGCAACGATCCAATCATTCTTGACGATCATTATTCAAACGTTACATACATATATGCAGCGGCGCATGCATGTCAGCACCAACAGCCTGTAAGATGGTGGCGATATGCTGGTGGGTGGAAGAAACGGGTTCCGCGTGTTTGCCATCAATAAATGATAGAACGTATGACAGGTCACATAACGCACCTATCAAAAGCAGGGATAGAAAAAACAAAGCGGAAAGCTGGCGACACCTACCCGTCGGGCCTTTTTACTGGCCATGATGCTTTATGTTACTGCACTGCTGCACTGATAGTCTCGATGGCACGCGGAATCGGTGGTTTTTGTCTCACAGGTGGTGAAAAGGTTCCACCCTCAACACGTGAGGAAAGAACGTTTGCTTTTAATCTGCTCACAGCGCGTGTCGTAATGTGCTGTATCTCCAATCATTCGGTGTTTGCCATCGACAGGCAGGACAGGACACTATTAAAGTAACGTAAGCACTTAAACACTTAAAGACACTATTTGGTGATTTTGTTTTGTTCACACTGTGATGTACACCTAATGCACCAAATATTTTTCAAAATTTCCTTTCAGACACTTCCTCGTACAGCATCTAACTATTTAAAATTCATCTCCAATCACTAACCGGTGGAAAAAAACACTATAAAAGCAATTGCTTGAAGAAATCAAACTTTGAAACGATCATGTAATCGCCTCCTTGACACACTGCGTTCGGCAACTTCAATCGAGCGTATTATGATCGGAGAATTC
This sequence comes from Anopheles maculatus, assembly GCA_002091835.1. NCBI lineage: Eukaryota > Metazoa > Arthropoda > Insecta > Diptera > Culicidae > Anopheles > Anopheles maculatus. The sequence goes on along the minus strand of KZ061674.1, from coordinate 291,511 downwards.
CACAAAATTTTGAAGGATTCTTCAATTCAGAGAAGGTATATAAAGGTGTTTAAGGCTCCTCTGGATTAAAACAACTAGCTTTCCAGGACTATACCATCCGAATAAATTAATCTATTCTAGAAGCGGAAGATTAAGCTATACAGCTAGCCAAATTATTACATCACTATTGTCGTCATCGTCGTCATCGCTGTTGCTGTCGCTGTGCCCCAGGCCATGCGTTCAGTACGAGTTTATTTTTGACAGCAGCTTACACCATTAATGGCACAATTATTCGCTCTATCTTATCATTCCCGGCTGGCAATCCCCAAACCGTAGTACCACAAACTGCACTGATAAACGGACGGCAGTCCTAAGACGTTACTTTTCACCTCCATGTTACCAATTGGGGTACAACACATGAGGAACCTTACCAAACCACTCTAAGGTAGAACATACGCACTATCTACGCCTTCGCATACCATCTTCCGATTAATCTACGCTTCCCCTTCTATTCAGCTGTCTCCGTTGAATGATGAGCCCAAACAGCGTGTATACACAAACCACTTCAAGGTGAAGGAAATTGGTAAATAGGAATGTTTCCAGCACTTCGGCTAACTTGCTGCTATCGTCAGGTGATCGAGGACATCTTAAATGCTACTACGGCAATAGACAAACATGTCTCACGTTTTTCAAGGCACTTCTGTGCACCTTGAAAGATTCCATTCGAAGGTCACACGACACATAGTTTTGTGCATTAAAAAATATGCAAAACTCTACACAATATTGAATGCACAGCTGCCGTCAGCTTACTAAGTACAGCAGCACATTGGTCCTCACTATGATATGAGTCGCAAAAAAAAAACTAAGCGTCACAACACCACACAACCAAGCGCTCTCGATCGCTACGGAATACTGTTTACTATTTTACGAACCATGATCGTGAATCGCAGAGACGCGATCGTCGTTGTTTTGTATTTTGATTTTGTGTTTTGCGCCCAGAGCCCATTCATGAAAGCATGGACAAGCGATTGTCTCCATGCTGCCCTTCCTTTCCGTTTCATGCTTTACATATACACGTAAACACACACACACTAAGCCAATAAAGTAGGTTCCGAGTGAGCCAGGTGAGCCGCGTGGCCGCCATAACAACAGCCTTCCCTTCTCCGTTCAACGCATATTCATTAGCATTGACCGTGCGCGCGGCAACAAAAAAAATGTGAAAAAACTAGTGTACGACCGGTTTTGGCGCCATAACCTTCAACGGCCAGCATTGTGATACAACCCGCCTGCTAAACCACCCTAACGGATAACTGCGATTGAGCGCATATTCCGATCGTCGTTTATGTCACGTCATGATTTGCTGAAGTTATGGGTGGAGTTCTTGAGTTGACGCTTGACGCTTGCATTGGTAAGTGGGTGTGATTGTGTGAGTGTTAATGTTTTAACATTAACAAGCTCGACTTTATAAAGCAGACGCCCTCACACATCAAGGACGACTTTGGTTGGCCGATCGATACCTTATATCAGAATTCTGTTTTTCGTTTAATGATGACACTGTGACCTACATTACTTTATACTGAAATTGCATTTTCTATTGAACGTTAAAGCATGTTGAAAGCATCTTCAATACAATCGTAGGGGCAAAAAAGGAGATGGGGAACCCTCTTTAATTCTCCATCGGTTTGCAAGTGTTTTATCGGCAAGACACAGACGTTACGCTTATCCCGAGGTATATAATTTAGAGGGGTTAACAGAACCTGTATACCTGGAATGATTTATGGCCCATGTTATAAACATCTTTGATTAGACCTGCCCGTTGAAAGCCTTTGAAATATGTTCAAAGAATACTAAAAATGGCCTTCTCCGCTTCTGCCATACCACAGCATCCAGCTGATTTTGATCGCAACCCGTGCTTGAGTGTATGTTTCCACCAAGGTAAAATATTTCACAGCTAAAATGTAGTGTTATATTCCGAAATACGACACAGCCGAGTACCATTGTCACGTACTTTATCACAGTCAGCTTAGGGCAGAAGTAAATAAACCGACGTGTACGCCACCGTTAACAATCGCAACACTAACTGGCCCTTATCACCAGAACGGCACGCATGCAGGGCGAGCAATTGTACATCGTTAGGCACTCGGCGTAAGCAAACAATCATTTTCACACACCAAACCGTACTGTTACAAAGGCTCGATCGATTGGCATTATCTATTGCGCGGGCCCGTGATAGATCCATAGATTTAGGAGCCCCAGGTCTGGTAAATTAGTTCAGCCAGAAAGTGAAAACAAGAAGTCCGAGCGTACGTTCAAGTACAAAACAGTTGTGCAGCACAAAGAACCACCCGCGGATGGGGCCGTCACACACAAACGAAACGAGGCCAGTTAGCCGATGACTAAACATGACGCGGTGCAAAATGCATATATGCGCACAAGGTTAATACGGTTACAGCTACACACCCGACGTGGAACGCACATCGATAGATGCATTGCAGCAGTGGATGGGAGCGCTTCAATTTCCCAAAAACAATATTAATAAAATTTGGGTGTCACCCAAACAAAGGCGACACAATTGCGCCAATTTTTCACGACCAATTATCAGCAATGGCATGAGCATCGAAGTCGAAAGCCGCCTGTGAATGCGATAAAGACGCAAATTAGTAGTGAGTTGCATCGCGACACTCGGTGTTTCTGGTCGGTTTTATAGCCATTTGTAGTGGTGTAAGGTTTCTGTGTCCTTTCTTTTTAGCTTGCATACACACACACACATCTTAATGCAAGCGGAACTGAATAATTAGGGTAACGCGTAACGAGGACAGGGGGCCAAGCCAAGCTAACGCTTTGTGATGCACGCTTGCGTTATGTTTTGATGCCGTTTGCCGTTAGTATAATGTGCACCAACACACAACTGGCAAACGTTCTACCTACACAACGCAAACTCAGAAACAGCTGTTTTGCTGTGATAGTGTGCAACCATTCAGTCAAACACAACCACCAAACCAAAATAAACTGTGTGTGGGGATTTTTTGGTCGCTAAATTCGCTCGGGCGTTAGTTTGGCTGTGATACGTTTGTTTGAAGATCATGCGATTCTCTCTTGTGATGACTGTGTTTTGGAATGCTTTCAGATTGCACACCACAGAAGACGAACAGTTTTAACAATTTTTTCAATCATATTTTCTGATTCACTCGTTCTACAGTTCATTATTTAGCACGCATTACCATACTCGTCTCGTATATAAACAATCGAACAGCGCGCAGCTACGAATCCATCTTTCGTGAGAGAACCTCATCTTCATCTCACATTGCCCGGTTGTATGTGACCGGCGCAGTGATCAGTATTGCGCTGTCGATTGTCGGGGGTTGGCTTACAACCACCAAACTACGATATTCTTGTCAATCGGCGCACACCAAGCCACAGGGTCCCTTTCACACCTTTTCTCCCCTAAAGCTTAACAGTTCCTCTTCTCGATCCCGCAGTGTGATGCACAGTACTTCCCAATACGAGATCTTTTTTTATCCGCTTTTTTATAAACGCACGTCCGCGGTAACCTCCTTCACGGTCCCACGATGGCCGATACCCGGAGCGATAAAAAACACCCGACCCGACCCGGTCGGTAATCCGCAGCATCAACTCCCAAACATTAGCTTGGCCAGGTTGTTTGGCGCAAAACCGTGAATCACAGACTCTCGCGAGTGATACTCACTCGCAAAACTGTTGCTTTCACACGGATGCACGGCAGTCAAAACACTAACAGACTTAAGAGAGCATTACTGAGCATGGACCCCACCGACGGGGGTGGATAGTATCGCTCTGTGAGAGAACTGTTCCCAACATTTGCTGAACACCTAGAGTATTCAGAGGGTAGACCCGACCCTAGTCGCGTTTAGTGGGAATGTATTTCCGAACAGAGGAAGATGGTCCCATCTTTTGTCTTCTGGTTGTGCATGATGATATCGGTACACATGGAATCGGTAAAGTTTTGCATCAGGTTTAAGATGTTTGGGATTATAAAAGAAACACCTAAACAGACACATTATTTGGATTGATTATGAAATAATATATTAACACACAGGCGCGTTGTTGTTACGGCAATGTACACATTAGCTGAACGGGGATTAAAACCACACAGTCACAGCACCCTAACTAAGCACCGAAAATTGTTGATAGCTCAAAAGCAACGAGCGACGACGAGGACGACAGTGACAACCTGGAGTATAATACGATCGATTTGTTCTAAGCCCTTGCGACCCGCTGGGTGTTACTGCCTCTGCGCAGCAACAACACCAGCCGGATGCAAAATTCGCAGGCAAGAAGGAAACTCTGCTCATAATTTGTGCACGTTCAGTCGCACTTTACAGACACGTTAGGTAAACTGCCTAAGACACGGCTCACTAGTAAACACTACGAACACAAGCTTCGTGTTCCACAAACCTCTCTACAAACGATTAAACACTTTTTGTCGACAACTTCATCAACCGTTTTTTTTTTTTGGTCTTCCCACCCGTGAAAACTGGGAATTGCTCGACACACGACGATCAGTGTGGACGGTGGGCGAAAAACTGATTTAGCGGAAAATTCACCATCAGCTCGGTCGCAGAATCGCGATCGGGTTTTTGACGGTCCGATGGACTGACCCACAGCCGACGGAGGTTAGAGGGTGCCCTACCCCGTTGGGTGTGTATGCGTATGTAGAGTATGGGCTGCAACCGTATGGGGACTGTCCCGATAGAGTAGCTACTACTACCGTTCCACCGCACACAACGCTTACTCTCAGAATGCGCAGAACAACAACGGAAGAGTAGTAGTATGTAGTGTGTTTGAATGTACGAATGTGGTCTACATTTTCTTACTCTGTCTTTTACACACTTGCTCAACTAAGCTCGGTTTAGGGTACGGCTTGACTGTAGTCTTCGGTATAAATAACAACACCAATCGCACCAGCATACAACGGCACACACACAGCAAGACGCGATTCAACCGCCACCCTCTCGGTAAGGGTAGGTGATAATACGAACGCATTTTTACTTGGGGTAGCGTGTACGATGATGGTGGGGTTTTGGAGTAGACACAACGGATTGCAACAGTGCGTCTATCTTGTTCTCTCTCTCTCTCTCTCGCTCTCTCTTGACCCTCTCTCGGTGGGTGGTGTGAGAATGTACCACATATGATGTGTTTGGCGCCCCTGTAACAAACTTGCTCTCGATTCTTGTCTCCCCGTGCGAAGGTGATCATGACGTCGTCAACTCGGACGTGTGCATAACTGTGACACGCTTTAGTGTAAAGAGAATTGAAAAGTGCACGGAACAAAATGGTTGGAGATCATTGTTTATTGGGAGAAGTAAATTTAGCGATCCCTGCACAAAATATATTAAGTATATCTGCTCAAAATGTTATTGGCAATATCAATTTGGAGATCAATTGATTTGGATCGCTATCAATTGATTTACTAAGGGTGTGATCTCATATTACTTCTTCTTTCTTGGCCTAACGACCTCTTAGGTCATGTCTGCCATTTTTGGCTTACTAGACTTATTGTTACCGCATAGTTGGATCCCACCCTATATCATATTACTAAACTACTAAAGTATCATAACATAATTTAAATTTAGACCCATTCCTGAGTGAGGATCAATAGCGTTACCATTGAAGGGCATATTTATATGTAAAGATAAATATGTACAGAAAAAAAAACTGAGCTCCACAAGCAAGAAACAATAGAAAACTCACCTCCTCAAGTAAATAAAACATAAATGAGGTATAAGTCGAAGTATAATTATTATTCAATCGCTATCGATCATCTTACGACAACAACCAATCGACAACGATCTCAGTAATTGTGCTAAGAGAAACTTTCAAAAATTTCGACAAAATCGCATAACGCTCAATAATCCTTTTCTAGGTTTTACTAGTATTCGCTTCGTTTTGCTTCTTTATTCGATAAATGAGGTTGTCCTGCACTGCTTAAGATATTTTTCTATTCTAATACAACTGCTCCTGCACCAAAGATCTTATCAACCAACGCCTCTAAACCATGGCGTTCATGACGACTTGAATTTTTCCCAATACAACACAAGCAAGAAACCCTTGCGTGTAGTGAGCAATAATCACTAATAGTGATGCTCACTATTGAACCACTCACAACTATATATGTTTCACACCAAAGGTTCGTCACTCCTCATAGTAACGCATCGTAACGTAACGTAGAAATACAAAGCAGAAGTAACGTACTTCTTGCCCGCACATATCAGCACGATCGCAACATGGAGGTGTGAAATTTGAATAAACAAAAGTGATACAATTATCCGGACGATAGCTTGCTAAAAATAATCACCAAGAATTGGAATTAATTTTGCCTACATCTTAGTATGGGCACGTCTCAGCTAAGCAGGATGTTATGTTTGTTGGATTCATTTTGTTTTTGGAGCTTATCTGTTAGTGTTTAAAAACCAACACTCACTAGTATGACCTGGTGATGGTTGCTTACCACTAGAACTTGACAACAAACAATCGCGTATAGTTCGTTATTTAACGATTCCGCATTTAAAACGGCACGTGCCTAATGTATGAAATGTATAATCGATGTTTAATGGAACTTAACAAACGTTTTAGGCGAAATCTTGAGAATTAACCGTCCATAAAGGGTTCGAAATTACAACATTAACATATTATAAAGAGTACTTTAACATAAAGAGCACATAAAATCGGTTCATTAGCACACTATATCTACTTTATTTGTTGCTCGGCAGCTCCGAACTCAGAAAAAATTGTGGAACAAGAAGACAACCTGGACGACACTTTAACTGTGCCCCAGGAACGACGTATATTAGGTCTGATGATAACACTCTCGTCACCGATAGCTAATGATGTTGGTCAACATTAGTAGGGTGCCAGAAAAAGTAGAAGACGATTAACAAATTTGCACATCTTTTGCAAAGTAAATGCGGCCAGCAACACAGATCTTCAATTGAAGCAAAACGTCTCTAATAGAGGCTAATAGAGAAACGGATAGAGAAAACATAGCGAAGAATGATTATATAATTTCATCAATTCATTTCATTTATATCAATCTCGAACTATTCCCATGAAAATTATTCGCACATCGTAAAGGGATTGGCCACAATTTCGTTTATTGCAAACGATTACTATCTCGCCCTCTCTCTCCGTTACCGTGCCAAAAACATTCGTCTAGCCGCGCAAACCGAAAGTCGTAGCAACACGAAACAAGTTGATGCAACCATTTAGCACGCTAAATGGATTTTCGCTTCCTTTGGCCTCAGCAATAAGCGGTTCCCTGTAGGCTATTAATTTACACGCTAAACAGCCACACGCTTGGCCGCTTTTCGGTGATCGCACCTGAGCGGAAAAGGATCGAAATGTTCACAGTGATAACGTGTATGAGCGTGCCTCATCCCCTTTGGGAACACTGTCGCGTCCCCCTTGTGTCGCATATAAACAAGGCTAGTTTTATCGTTCACTGTAACCGACGGATCAATGGTTGCGGTGGCCGGTGTGCTGTTGATCCTGGTGGGGAAGCTACGTGCTAAACACACATAACCCGTACATCAAGCAAACACTTGATTTGTGTATCCCAATGTTCACCTGATCGATAGCCTATAAAAATAAGTACAAATTGCAAATGTACATTCAAACTTTTAGCTTCTCCCGGTTTCAGGAGGAGAACATACGTCAGCAGCGAACAATCAAACTTTGATACGTCCTCAACAAGTAGACCAGCCCAACATAGACTGCCCGCTCTGGCAGCAGGCTCTGTTGATGAAAAGAAGGCGAACTGTGCTCGATAACTACACACAGCTCGTCACTTGCACAAACATATGTATCAAGCAGATAATTAGTTGTGGATATATAAACTTATCACATCGATCGCATCATGGAAACAGTATGTACACTTTGGCATCACTCTTTTCTTGTACCACATTGCACACATTGGAACTCGGTCATTTGTTGAGCGAGCTTTAGCTTCATCGCAGATCTTTGCTTTCCTACCCATATTCAAATTGTTGTTGTTGGTTTTTGGATCGGTGGGAATTGAGGGTTTGTTTAAGTGTGCAATTTAGCATGCGCTTTTGATAAAAATATTTACATTTCGCATTCTAGCATCGAACAAAAGGACGAGGACGCACACAAACGTCACTAACGTCATTGGCAACCGTTTAGGGATTCGCTTTCGGGAAGGTCTAGGCGATTATGTGAGCAGGTTTTCTACTACAGCCTGAGGAAACTTTTCCACTCAAAATACCTGTCGCGACGGACGCAGCTGTATAGAAACTTTATAGTCCCCCAGTACTCACATACGCCTTTCAGACATGGAGGTTGTCCAAAAACTGACGAAACCCTCTTATCTGCGTTCGAGAGGAAGATGCTCAGAAGGATTTCTGGCCCCGTATGTGTGGAAGGACAATGGAGGGGCCGCTACTAATGACGAGCCTTTGAGAACTGTACGTTGATCTCACCATCGTGCAGCGAACAAGGCTCGCCAGGCTCCGGAGAGTAGCACCGAACGATCCAGCCCCTAAAGTCCTTTTAGATTGTTTAAGTAAAGTATAACATTTTTTAAGGTTAAGATTTTAAATGCCCGACATATTTTGATACATAGAAACAAAGAAAACACGCTTTTTATGTCCACATAAATTTAATTGTATTAATTTTCCTGATCTTTTTTAGTGATACGGCTAGGACATTCCATATGTTCAACAAATTCTACTTATTTACAGTAACGGCATGCTAAAAGTACAGGAAAATTCATTAGGAGACCTTATGGCTCCTGTACGCTGTATCGACACAAAATAGCCGTTCCCATTCCCGGAAAAGGCACTTTTCATTTGCTATAATTCGCTATGTTACTGGTTGCATTGTTCCCAACACGATCCTCCCCACGATAAGTTATCCAGCTGAGACCAACGTAAGGGATCATATTGGCAGCGAGTTCTCACTCGATGCAAAGTATTTGTTTAATAATTCAACTCCTATCGTAAAACGTTATTATGATGATGAAGGGAAGTCGTCACCCGATGCCACATGATTCTAAACAGGCAACTGAGTGGTTTGTGTCTCTGTGTCCAGGTCACGTCGTAACGATGCGTTTGCATAGGAGAGGCTATTAAATTTCCGTTCCATGCCAAAGTTTCAACCAGACGACTGGTCAGTTAGTTGCGTGACAAAGAAGAAGGATGTATGACGGCAGCTGTTTGTGTGCAGCAGTATTGTCACTGCCTGATGAGGCCATCGTATACAATGCAGTAGAGTGCCGCTTTGCAATGGGTAATATGTGTATATTTCATATTTAATAAGCTTTAAATTAAACATATTTTTAAAGGTACGACAGAATCTTGCCTGGTATTTGTACTAAATTTGATATCTATTTGACATAGTTAGAAGAATGGAGTGGTTTAAAAAACATTCAGGGAAAAGGATATTTATTTATCATATTTATAATACAACCTAGAAGACAAGACTGAAAAAAGGCTCTATCTATCCTTGTTCAAGATGCGACAAAATTGAGCTGCCATGTATAGAAGGAACTGATTATCCATGGAGAACATTAGTTAACCACACAAAAACCCAGAGCCATATTAAAGCTGAACGTTTGAACACCAGGCAAAGGATGTTTTACCATTGACGAAAGCATCGTATAGCACCATGTTTTATTTGCGCTCAAACCAAGTAAAGGATTGATGATTTTGAATGGAGTGATAAGTAGACTGGCGAGCGATCTCGATTTTTTTGTTGGGAAAGTTTACCTCTATAAATCTTCTTCTTCTTTCTTGGCTCTTAGGTCATGCCTGCCATTTCTGGCTTACTAGACTTATTGTTACCGCATAGTTGGATAGTCAGTCCTCACTATGGGGGAACGGCCCAGATGAGACTTGAGCCCCGGTCCTGCCGTGTGAAGACCGGCGCCGCTGTCGCATCTACCACCGGGCCGCCCCAACCTCTATAAATCATTCATATTGATTTATGCTCGTCCATTTTATTTAATGGCAAAAAGGACAAATTGTAAGGCTTTAGCTTTCGTATTCGGAGGTTATTCGGATATTCTACAATGGATGTATGTAGAGCAAAGGATAGTGTAACAGACTATGATTTTTATGTGTCGATTGTTGAACGGTCTGTTATTGCCAGGGTATCTGGGAGAGAAAACAGTGTGGAGATCTGACGTTCATAGGTACTGCTGCACATGCAGAGCAGATGAGCCTAGAGTTCCAAACATACATTCTAATAGTGTTAGAAACTGTTTGTATATCAAGGGAACCCAACGGTACAACAGACTGCCCATAGAAACTTGCAGGGATTCAAGCGCGGGTGTGCCGAGTATGTTAAACAAACTGTGTAACGTAATACATGTGTAGATGCTGTAGAACCATGCCACTATACAATGTTTAACTGCAGTTGTCGGCAGGACAACACAACACAAGAGACAACACAAGTTTGAGACACGTGTGCGTAAAGTGGTCAAGTTGATGTCATTTGCAAGTTTCACTGTATGAGCACAGTCATGGGAACCCACATCAAGATTCATACATCGATGATTGTGCATGGATAATTTCAGTTACATTAGATTTCCACACCTGGAAAGGTACTCCATAAATCCATACGTTAAGATTAGTGGAACTGGCCATATTGCAAGTTGCCGCGGTGTTCTTTAAAATAGTGAATCTTGGTTTGTTACGCAAAGAATACCAGAAATTCCATTTTTATGAAGACCCGTTTTCCTCATGTGGAATCATGTTGGTCATCTTAGAAGCGTGAATCGGTGTACTCTTCAGAGCCACCACTTACTTTCTTAAGCTCAAATTATCAGAGTAAAAAAATCGTAAAGATAATTCCGTCCTTCTCAAATCTGTGTAGGAGTAAGTGCTGGGACTTATCATAATATCATTATTTTAACGTTAAAATAAAGCTAAAAGGAGGTCTTTGCACCACCACCCTCCGGTGCTTGAAAGAAGCATTTTGTAAGGGGTCTCCTGATTACTAATAACCTGGTGCTGCGTCGGGTACCGGGTCCCCTTTTCTAGGGGAGCCCGTTTCTACACTAGGGGCCCCTTTACTACACAAAAATGTAATCAAGGTCAGAACTAAACCTGATTCGAGATACATTTTTGGGGTCCCGACTTCCTTACCGCCCAGGAGGGTCCAAAGGGTTGATCTGCCACTGAGTAGTACCACCGCTTTGTACAATGTATAATAACTTCTTCTTCTTTCGTGGCATAACAGCCACTTGTTCATACCTGCCATTTTTGGCTTATTAGACTTACTGTTACCGCATAGTTGGATTATCAGTCCTCACTGACAGAATTTCATCCAAGATCGCGTCAAAATTGAAGTCGAAATGCGTAAAGAATGTGCTAAATCATGATTTTTTGGAGATTTTTTAATTTTTGAGAAGTCATGAATGTTTGGTAACTCACGGATCTTTGGGATTGACGTATTTTTGAGGATTAATGATTTTTTGGGATTTACGAATCTTTGAAGATTCATGATTTTTTCGGACTCACGAATCTTTGAGGATGCATGAATTTTCGGAATTCATGAATCTTTGAAATACAGATTCAGAATCATTCATTCAGTTAAAATATTCATTCAGATTCAGGAATTTGAATCGGATTTACCCAACACTAGTCAAGACGTGATTCGAAAACCGATCCTCTGCCAAAAAAAAACTACCATATCAGGAAAAATAAAACGCTTTCAGTTACGCTGCACAGATCTAGCAGAATAGCAAAACAGTGAGCCAAGAGAGCGAAAAGCAACATCAAGTCGCCTATAAATCCAAGCAACAGTATAATATCATTATCATCATCTCCATTTAATATGTCTCGCTCGCCTAGCAAGGCGGCACACTGTTGCACGTGCAGCCAGCGAACCGATTACTGTTGCGTTGCGTTGTGATGGAAGGAAAAGAAAGATCAACGAAAATAAAACTACGCGTGATAGCTACGACTTCTGACGAGTGGCTTTCCCAGAAAAAGACGCAAATGTTTTGAACTGCTTCTTTTTCTTCGCTTATTATTGTTGAGACAATCGTAAGCGAAGAAAACGAAAAACGCAGTCCACATTTGCATTCCCATCGTCCACGCGTCGGATAACACACACACACCCGACCCCGCGTTCTCACTCGCCCGGTTAGTGAAACTGATATGTTGAGTAAGCCTCCTATAACCCTCCCGCTCCAACCCCTCCCCATTTTCTTTCTTATTATCGTCTTCCTCACAGCCTACTAGGCGTCGTTTTTCGAACGCTTGTTCAACTGTTCCGACTGCACA
>KZ061674.1:202060-263953 GCA_002091835.1 Anopheles maculatus | reverse complement strand
GGGGGGGGGGTGGATGCGCCGCAGGGGGACCCCGTAGATCATGAATCTTTGAGGTTTTATGAATCTTTGAGGATTCATGAATCTTTGGGGATTCATGAATCTTTGGAGATTTATGAATCTTTGGGGATTCATGAATCTTTATAACAGATATTCAGAGTCATTCATTCAGTTATAAGATTCATTCAGATTCATGAATCTGAATCAGATTTACCCAACACTAGTACAAACAATTATCGTACCAAAAAAATTACCAAATTGAAAATGACATAAACACACACACACACAGGGAAATCGACAAGCAATTCGACTTCGGCAGCAACTTCAAACAGCAGCAGCCAGCGCATCCAACTGTGCCATAAAATGCACACTCTTCCATTTGAAGCGTTTTCCGCGGAGGAAAATGGAAGCAGATTTTACGCTTCATGCCACCGGTTATGCACAACCGGGCGGGCATTTGACCGGTTTGTGTACTTCCTGCTTTGTTGGTCTGATGCAATGTAAGTGTGTGCCCGGTGCCGAACCACCACCATACCACCATTTTCAATATCGTTCCGAAAAAAAGGTGCAAAACGATACCTCTTCTTTCTTTTTCCTTTTTGGTTTTACGAACCAAGCTAATGTTTCCTGGTGAGCAACGCGTGCGTCTTCCTGTTGTACACTTATGTCATGGAGATGTTGAATTTTCGGTAACCATCACACTCGTTGCTTGACTTTTCGGTTTCTATATTGGTTGCTTTCCCATGCTGCTTTAGGTCCCAGAAACAATCATTTTAGTGCAGATCATCACACAGTTCATGCTGGTAATAAAAGTGACATTTTTCATTTGTGTATTTGTAAAAAGCACAGCCTTGAACACTTGGCTGTCTGGCTGACCGTTCCAAGCATACACCAACTCAATTCAATTGGTTTATTGTGAAATTTGGATTTGGATATTTAAATTTTCATGCCATCGGTGGTGTAGAGCTAGTAATATGCTTCCTGGTGCTTAAATTAGCGATTACCCTTCCGACTCACTTCCGATTCCTAACCTCGGCCAATGTGTAACAACGTGTGGGAAGTTTTTACAAATAGCATTTAGTAAAGGTTATGCTACCATGACCTAGAATTAATAGGACGCGCTATGTTCCATGAGCAATTCTTCATTCCGAATGAAATTTATTTCTCCAAAATAGGTTCCATATTAGGGTAAAAACAAAAACACTTTTATAAATTTAATATTATATTAACGTTTATCTTCCCATCTTGGTCTCTGGATGGAAATGTTGCAACCCAAATTGTCTAATAAAGAAAAAGACGGTTACTCCAACCAGGATTTATCGAACGAACACAGCATGTGAACATTTTTGTCTCCATATTGACCACTCGCAAGTCTCGGTGGCCACACACTGCAATTACTTAATCCTCTGCACAACATACACTTTCTTTCCACTCGAAACCGCACAGAGGGTACACCAGAGGACGACCAGCAACTTGATGCTAACCAGTTCGAAATTAAAACGGAACCGGGTTTTCTTGCCCCGGCGCGAGTTCGAGTGTGTTGTACGGCATTCGGTTGGTTAGTACGCACCACTGTTGTGTCGAGCAGACTACTTTCTCTTTCAACTGCTCTCACTACAGCGATCGCTCCGCGTATGCGTGTGCAGAATTGAAGTTTATCGCAGGCTAGGCCTGGGGTGAGCGGTCAGTACATGATGATGATCGTGATGATGCATGTTTCCCTTCTGACCTCTCGATGTAGTCGAAAGTGATCTGATTTAAGCGCCATTGTTTTGCAGGCATGGGAAAGAAATCGTTACAGTTTGCCACGCTGGTATCGAGGTTAATGTCATGTCATGGGAATGTACACTGTACGTGGCAAATGGGAAATGTTTTAGAGATGCATCATAGTATGGAAATTACACACATTATTGTGTTTTTTTAATGTATGATGCATGTTTCAATTAAACTTTTAATGTTTCTTATGATTTAGGAACTAAGCGAGAAAGCTAATTAAGTATTCTTTTAAGCTTGATGACTCTAGGTTAATGTTTTACTAAAACTATTGTTACTAAGTAGTTGAAGGGTCAATCCTTAGTACGAGGGAACGGTTCGGGTGGGATTCGATTCCGGGTGGGTTTCGAAACAAAATAAATAAAATAGGATTTTTAACCCTCTTAAATCTTCCACCACAGTACCGGTATGACATAACAGTCAATTGGAAGTGGAATTATTCAATAAGGATCTTCAATTCCTGCGACTTGACATTCATCATGCACACTCGTGCGTCTAGCTTCTGCACACATTCAGCTCACATACAAAAAAAAACCATAGCCGTGGTGGAGCAGTTTCGCGGGAATCGTTTAGCGACCAGCCCGACCAAACGGGCAAGCACCGGCGTAAGGGCGGAAAACGTGATACGGTTTCCACGTTCGACTGCCTGTCGCTGTGACGCTGCCGCACGGCAGTTGAGGCCGTGCCCTTCTCTCCTTTGAGGTGATCAAATTTCATCACCAATCGCACAGGATGCCGTGAATATCCGCCGTGGCTTTGTATCGTGCAGTAACAAAAACAAAGCTCGGGTCTCTAGCCCCCTAAAGGGAAGACCTCCACCGACAAGAAAGAAAGAAAGAAATGTAGCTATTTGAGTCAGCCCAGTTCAGTCCACCCCATCGGACCAATCCCTTCCTGTTGCTGTTAAGTAGGGACAGCTATTTGACTTCAACGTCTGTGAGGGGGGTTCGTTTTACAGTGGAAAAGAAGTGACGAAAAAAAGCCCAGACCAATAGAAGGTGTGTGTGTGTTTAGGTATGAGTGAGCGTGTGTTGTCGCTTGTGGTAGACGGAAATATCGCACGAAATATGTGTATAGGACAAGTTGCATAAGCTTCAAACAGCGAGTCAAAAGGCTTAGAGGAACGCAGGAAAACTCAACGAAAGAATTCCACAGTCAATGGATTGAAATGTTTCGGGAAATACCAATTGCAGCCTATCGAGTCCATCAAATGCGATATTTTTACAACTAAGATAAGCACGAGGATCGCACAGGTGTAGAATCATAGATAACGCAATGCATCTACTAATGTTGATTGCTATAAACTGCTTTATGGTGACGACTTAAAAATATTTATGCTTGTTTCTGATCCTGACACCTGTGCTGTCCTTCAAAACTATCTGTCTACAGAATTCTACAGAGTTACAATTAAGCGACTATAAACTAGACCCAATTTCAATTCCTCGAACTAATCTTGTTCTTCTTTCTTGGCCTAACGACCTCTAAGGTCATGCCTGCCATTTCTGGCTTTACTAGACTTATTGTTACCGCATAGTTGGGTAGTCAGTCCTCACTATGGGAGAACGGCCCAGATGAGACTTGAACCCTTGAACACTGCACAGATGCACTGCGAGTCAACTGTGAATTAAAGCGTTCCGTTTATCAGGGTTTGTTTTACGTGTAGACAAAGATTTGAAGGACCCTTACAGCTTAAAATCTCTTTTTTGCATTTCGGGAAATACCAATTGCAGCCTATCGAGTCCATCAAATGCGATATTTTTACAACTAAGATAAGCACGAGGATCGCACAGGTGTAGAATCATAGATAACGCAATGCATCTACTAATGTTGATTGCTATAAACTGCTTTATGGTGACGACTTAAAAATATTTATGCTTGTTTCTGATCCTGACACCTGTGCTGTCCTTCAAAACTATCTGTCTACAGAATTCTACAGAGTTACAATTAAGCGACTATAAACTAGACCCAATTTCAATTCCTCGAACTAATCTTGTTCTTCTTTCTTGGCCTAACGACCTCTAAGGTCATGCCTGCCATTTCTGGCTTTACTAGACTTATTGTTACCGCATAGTTGGGTAGTCAGTCCTCACTATGGGAGAACGGCCCAGATGAGACTTGAACCCTTGAACACTGCACAGATGCACTGCGAGTCAACTGTGAATTAAAGCGTTCCGTTTATCAGGGTTTGTTTTACGTGTAGACAAAGATTTGAAGGACCCTTACAGCTTAAAATCTCTTTTTTGCACAATAGTTAGACTGACACTTGAATTCGTCAGCATTAGTTGGACTCCTTCACAGCAATATTGTATCGACGGACTATTTAACCTGCCAGCGTGGTCCCATGAGGCATCATACCCTTCCGTGCTAGGTGCCTTCTATTCGAACTAGAATCTCTTCAACATAGACGAATGACGGCTCAGGGTATTGTCTTCATAAGCTGACCACCGGATTAGTCGACACGTCGTACATTCTTGGTAAAATCAATTATCAGGCTCCTAGCAGGTACTTAACGCCCCGACCACTTTTCTATATAGCATTCAGATTAACAGAATTTGGTGCGAATGAACCTCCTCTCATACTGATTAATGCGTACAACACTATCAATCACTCCATAGATTCCAGTATCTAGTGTCAGTAATCTTAAAACAATTCTGCGTGACATCTTCTAAAACGAAACTATTTTCTGCAAATGTCGATGTATATTCTGGATGTTTTCTGTATTTTGTTATGTATTGTTATGTTATATATATTTAGGGGAAGCCACAGGTGGCAGGATCAACATGACGGTTTAAGTGGCTTACATGTGATGCAGATTACACGACGTCTTTAAAGTCTACTTAGTTGACTTCAATTACGCAGGAAACAGCTCCTGCGTCCCTGTAATGTGGTTCTTCAAGAGAGCAACTAGCTCTGAAAAACAAACCACAAAACAAAATTTGATCATTTTTAATTGCTACTTTTAAAGCAATCAACGACACTTTTCAATCACTCGTTCTGCTAAGCAGTATTAGTGGCAATCCCTACTATTCTGGTACACTAAATGGCTTCCTCAATGGGTTCCATCCAGTAACCGCTACCAACGCGTGACCCCAAAGGAGAAAATGAACCGACCGTTGAAA
Organism: Anopheles maculatus; assembly: GCA_002091835.1. Classification (NCBI taxonomy): domain Eukaryota; kingdom Metazoa; phylum Arthropoda; class Insecta; order Diptera; family Culicidae; genus Anopheles; species Anopheles maculatus. The sequence goes on along the minus strand of KZ061674.1, from coordinate 259,064 downwards.
CTAAACCAATTCACCATCGATACCTAAACCGTCCCCCATTTTCCCACTCTCACCCTTCAGCACAAAACGTGCAACAGCAACCCCGCTTACCCTCCGCGATCAAAAGGGCTGGAAAAGTCACCAGCGAGTGACCAATTTGACAGTGATTGATTGTGGAACATCGTGGAGAGGATTGGACGGTAGAGAGTGTGTGTGTGTGGGAATAAGCGAGACCGCTGCTAGCTGGATTGATTCAGCAACACAAGCTGGCCTCAAAACGCGAGACCAAAGACAGACAAAACGGTTCTAAAAATGCAAATCGTGAGTTACGCTACACATTTTCCGGCGCAAACCAAACGCAACTTTTGTGGTACGTACACGACAGTTTCGGTGTCTCACTTTCGTTTGGCCGTTGATTGTTTTGGATTTTTATGGTTGACCATTTCATGTTGTTTGAGGACCGTCGAATGGAACGCGCCGTCCGATATGGAAATTGCCAATGGATTGGGAAAGAATGAAAACAGAAATTTACGCAGACAGTCCACGTGCCATGCTGTTGATGGCCTGAATGATATGGAGTAAGTGCCGTATGTGGAGCCGTTGACCTACGGCCTTATGCGCTACAATTGCACTCATTAAAGATGATGGGCCATTTTCATTTTTCACTGGAAGGTTAAAAGTTGATCGATAGTCTAACTGTTTTGTTTACTAGAAGATACGATTACGATATGAATTCAAATTGGTCGTATTTATTATAAAATCCATGAAAAAAATGAATATAATTGGTCTAATTTTAGAGCACGATCCTGTTCCTTATGTTTGTGGCGACCGCACCTTACCACTGTTCGGAGCGCCAGTCGAGCAGCTATCGACCAAAATCGAGCACCGCAGCTGGCCAACCGAACAACGAGAACCTACTTCCGGTATCCTGTGAGTATTTAAGAAAGCGACGAAAAAGAAAGCACCTCTCTTGTTCGACATCCCTTGCCACGGTTGGAAGAAAGTGTATGATCGTATTGTGTAAATTGAAAAAAGTATAAAATAAAAATTGGTCCACCACATGGTGGCCAAATGTTCTTTATGACTTCCAAGCCAGAATCATTCGCAAAAAGAGTATGTGTATGGCCAGATTATTCCCAACAAATCTCAGAATATAGTAAGCAAACATTCAATTGCGAATTTGGTGCAAATCTGTGTCAAATTCGGCTCAAAAAAAGTACGCGTCTTCTCTTTACTCATCACCAGCAATCCTAATTCCCGCCTAATTCCTCATCCAAACCCTCGTTCACTTTCTACCACACCATAGCGCGGACGCACTGTGGGGGGCAAAGGTTTCTTATCTTATCGTCGTCCCCCCTCTGCCCAGTACTGGATTTACTCGAGTTCGAGAATAAACAAAACAGGGCAAACAACAGCCGCTCACAAATCAACAAAAACTAGAACGGCTATCATTTAATCATCGGCATCCAGCATACAGTGCTTCCCGTGGCCGTAACGCGCTGGTGGTTAAAAATTCGAGCGTCAGTAAACATCCAGCGGCCGGAAGGTCATCATCATTGCTGAAGCGCGTTGCTGTTTGCGCCGACTGGCAGACAGTGTAACGAGCAGCACGAGATTCAAGATGGAACTGAACGTTACGGGCGCAAGTTACCTACAGCAACGATGGGACGCATTCTTGGACGTTGTCGGTAATAATTGCTCGTCTGTTGACTGTGTCGACGATCTGACGATAGTAAATTGATCTGTTTAAACGTGATGGTTTAATCTGTCTGTCTGTCTCGTTTATTGATGGCATTGTTACTCGTTATGTGCCGCCCATCCCTATTCGCAGGAGATGACCCAGAACGGTTGTACGTGTGGGGGCTTTCGCTGTATACGCACGGGCTTTACTGGGTGCTCGGATCGTTCTTCGTCTTTATGGACGTTTTCCAGTGGCCTCCAGTGTTAAGAAAATTTAAAAATCAACCAGGCATTAACGAACCGCTCAAGTGGAATGATCTGCGTAAGGTAAGGCAAGTGCGAAGGATGTTGTTCAGCAAGAAAGTCCCATTATCGCGATTGATCTTCCTTGATACCTTGTAGATCATTCGCACGGTGCTGATCAATCAGCTGCTGATCAGCGTACCGATAACGTTGTTCGGCTTCCGTGCATTGCTGGCTAGTGGCGCTGTTGTGAATGTGCGCACCCTGCCGTCCCTGTACGAGGTGGTGCGTGATCTGCTGATCAGTGCGGCGGGCTGGGAGCTCGGCTTTTACTACAGCCACCGTTTGCTACACTCCAAGCATCTGTACAAGCTGATACACAAGCAGCACCACGAGTTCACTGCACCGGTTGCTTGGGCCGCGATCTATGCCCATCCGATCGAGCATATCTTCAGCAATCTGCTGCCACCGTTGATCGGCATCCAGCTGATGCGCAGTCACGTACTAACGTCAGCGCTGTGGTTAACGTTTGTCATTCAGGACACCATCACCGGACACTCGGGGTACCACGTGCCGTTCCTGAGCAGCAACGAAGCGCACGACTACCATCACATGAAGTAAGCAAAGGCTTCGAATCAAACCTCTCCGATTCGTATCCTAATCGGATTATCCGATCGCAAGAATCAAGAAACGTTTTGGAAAATGATTTCGTTTTGCTTTACTCTCAACAGATTCAACCAGTGTTATGGTGTGTTCGGTTGGCTCGACTGGCTACACGGTTCCGATGCTCAATTCCGTGCGTCACGATACTATGAGCGGCACCAGATGCTGCTCGGCACACAATCCGCCCGAGAGTTAGTACCGGATGACAAGAAAAAACAACACAGCAAGTGAGCTGTGGAGAGAAGTTTTGTAAATAAAAAGTGCACTAGCTTTACATATGCGAGATCGTATATATTATCGGGAATTAATAAAATGAAAGAAAACAAGATGATTTTTTGCTGGATTCTTTCGTGTTAAACTTAAGTCAAGCTTAATTTATAAATAGAAGAGCACTTCTACTTGACATTCTTTGGTGTATTACGATTGCTTCAAGCATGTTAACGTATAAACGAAGCCTTGTCTTATCGTTTCCCAATGCGATAAGAATCAATCGATTTACAGCACCAAATTCTGCATGTTCATAGCCTACACTGTGGCTCAAGATATTTGTTTGCAATCGATAAATCCATGAAATATTTCTCAAATATCGCATAATCGTTAAATACCACTTAAACATTTAACTATCTACTGCCTGAGTAGGTTTAACTTGTGTTTGAGTGAAGTGGACAACGTTTTGAATAAGAATAGCACGTTCCAATTTGCAAGTCTTAGAGAACATGTTTCGCTAAGCACACACATAATTGTGCTAAAAGTGGCTTACTTATCAGGTCTATGAATAAGTTTTGACGGGGGTTTTTTTTTGTCGGAGTTCAAGCCTCATAGGCTCGAATGGGCATCGATTTTATTCAGAAAAGTAATTTCCGTCACTTTGTAAACCTTTTCCCATCTTTTGGGCAGATTGTGGATTCTTTCATTCCAATTTGTCAGTTCGGCGCAATCCGGGAAGTGTCAAGCCATTCACTATCGACCGGAACATATGGTAGTCGGAGGGCACAATATATGGGCTATATGACGAGTGGGGTCTTCTTCTTCTTTCTTGGCCTAACGATCTCTTAGTTGGATAGTCAGTCCTCACTATGGGGGAACGGGCCAGATGAGGCTTGAACCCCGGTCCTGCCGTGTGAAGACCGCTGTCGCATCTACTACTGGGCCACCCCAACGGGTGGGGTAAACCATACCGTTTTAGTGTCTGCACCCTTTAGTGTCGTCGATAAACGTCACCCGTAATGGTTTCGTTTGGTTCCAGCACTTCGTGGTACACGACACCTAGCTGGTCCCACCAAATGCACAGCATTACCTTGTCACCATGCATGTTCCGCTTGAGTGTCGAAGAGGAAGCATGTTCCGGGTAATCATACGTTGCTTTACGGTTTGGGTTATCGTAAGAAATCCACTTTTCGGTGCCAGTAACAATCCGGTGAAAAAAAACCCTTCCAGTTATGCCGATGGACCAGTAGTAGCTCACTGGTGACCAAACGGCGCTCTATGTTACGGGGCTTTAGCTCATGTGGCACCCAATGCCCTGTCTTTGGGTGGCTCGGGTCTTCATCAAGTGTTGTGAGTCCAGTTCTCGATCTTCGTACTTTGTTGGCCGTCCGGAGCGATCTTCGTCTTCCATACTAAAATTGCCACTTGAAAACAGTTGAAACCACCTCTGGCACGTTCTTTCCGATAAAGCCTGTTCGCAATAATATTTCCTCATTATACGATGAGTCTCGATGGACAAAGTAATGAAGGAGAATTCCCCACAAAAACACTTTTTTTTGGAACGCATGTATTCATTTTGCAACCACGCGGAAAATACTTTGTTTACTAATTGATGAAATTACAACTAGGGGCAAACAAACCCAGAAGCTGACACTTCAAGATAACAATGTTGCCAGATTTTACTAAAGAAAAATTTTAAGTAAACGACGCATGTATAAAGACCATCAAAAATTATTTATAGACCTGATAAAATAAATCAATAATAATTAAGCATGAATAAACCACAGTCACAGGAAAAGGGAACCATGCTTAAGTTTCAATTAAATCATACCAGTAAGCTCAACGTTACCACACACTCAAACGCTGCCAGACAACACATTGCACGCATGAAAAGGTTTTGCCGGGAAAAGAATATCCGGCCTGCGATGGATTGATCTGACCACATTATCATACCCGCATGCCGGCCCGTGCGCGCCATGAAGCAGCGATGAAGATGTAAATAAAAGAAAGCAATTGATTGCGGAGCGAATCACCATTTCGTTCGAAGTCACGCCAAAATTTGTTCCACAATTTCGATCGGAAGTCCGGCAAGTCTTGTTGGCGTGGCCTTTTTTCCACCCCTTGTTTAGTCCTTCAAATGCGATTTATGTATGAAGATGTAAATAAAAGAAAGCAATTGATTGCGGAGCGAATCACCATTTCGTTCGAAGTCACGCCAAAATTTGTTCCACAATTTCGATCGGAAGTCCGGCAAGTCTTGTTGGCGTGGCCTTTTTTCCACCCCTTGTTTAGTCCTTCAAATGCGATTTATGTACCACTACCACCACTACCACGGCACGGAGTTACCGTGCAAGCACCACTTCAATTCCGGCTCGATAAATTACAACATTCAACGTTCGGTTCGGTACGTATGCAAATGCTTTCCCAAACAGTTCCCGACAGCCACACGACAAACAAACCCTTTTCCAGTGAGTGGATTCATACGTAATTCCGCGTTTAATGCATCCATTCATTAGCTATTATGTAGCACCAGGATAGGAGGGCGATCCTCGATCTACGCACAGTGGCGTTTGCACTTTTCTTTTCCGCATGCTAAATAGAGTGATTGGAAAATGATTTAGATTTTATTACACACTTTTTAGCGGGTAACAGCGAGAGGATGGGATTGTGTGGTTACCATATCGTCGATGGCAACTTTCCAAATCTAAGCCAACCCCCTAACCGAAGCGTTTCACATTCGACAGAGGGGGGGATACATTGACTGCAAATTGGCTGGAAAAGAAAATTTGCATTGCAAAAGGCGAAGGTAAGCAGACAAGCAACATCACTTCACACCTGAAGTAATTCTCCCCGGTGCACAAAACGGTTGTAATGAGCGGTAAGGTACGCTGGTGGTACTTTATTTCGTCTTCTCACATATTTCGAACGCATTGTTCAATTCGTCAGTATTGGAAGTTTGAGCGCCAACAAGGAAATTGTATTTTTTTTGCTTGCTTCCCCCTAAAAAACCCTAGCGAATCTATGATTGGACGTAAAGAAGTATTGCTGACTGGCCGGGAGAGCTTGATGGGACCACACTCGATCGGTGTTTCATGGTTGCTTCTAACATGTGGCGATTCCCCCGATATTAACACCCGCTTGTTGAAACGATCAGGCAGAAGGCTCGCCAAATTGCATTCAATTTTGTTCAGTAATTGAAATTTAGCACTATAGTCGGAGCGCAAATAATGGTTAATTTTCCGTGAAGTTTGGGATGAGCTTATGCTGTGTGCTGTACGGGAAACGGATCAATGGTGCACATGCACGAGTGAAACCCGCAGCAAATGTTATTACACCTGAGTCAATAAGCACATTAAATATAATTGAAACTGAAGAATATGTATGAGTAGTTTATAGAAAGTAAAAGTAAAAGACAGTGACAGTGATGACATTCGATCACGTCATGCTAGAAAGTCTGGTTTGTTTTATAGTGGCTACTATAATTCGATATAACAGACTTGTATCTATACTGATTTGTTTAATGCGTTTACTTCAACAATATTTGGTCCAACCATTTCGCATTGGGCGCTCATCTCCAGCGTATAGGACGGGTCGACTCCAAAGTTTGTGACGGTGGCCTCGGATACCACAACATAGATCTTCTGAGGTCTTGCGTGGAGTACGAGGCTGCACGACCCGCCTTGCTCGACGTAGTTGAGGGCATTGGAAGGATGCCTAATGTTCCGTTTCGGAATTTGCTGGGAGACGAAGAGACGAGGCCTACCTGAGGGTAATCTTTGATTTTTGCGAACGAATGGCCTCTTAGTATAATCTCCCTTCTCGCCTCCAACTGTTTTCCTACTGTTTGTCTGTCGACAGGCAAGGCAGCGAGAAGGGACAAAGAGGCCTCATACAGCGTCCCAAGCTCCGAACGCATGCAAGCCATGGACTACGGTAGAGACCCTCGCTACAATCTGGACATTGCATACGGATTTTGGAACACTTGGTGGACGCTTCCGATTACATCCGGCATCATAACAATCGAGCACACCCGGGATAAGATGCCCTTTAACGGAGGAGGAAATGTCTCCCAACCTAAGTGAATTGAATATTTCCCTATATCAATAACTTGGTCCAAGCGTATTAGGAGTTGTTATAAAATATAGATTGGTCTGGGCAGTTCAATGGCAGAGTGTTAGAGGTGCCGGTCTTGAACAACGCAAGGCCCGGACTCGAATCCTATACGGATCGCCTGGGACAGATTGTCCAGAAACAGGGATAATCAAGTTAAAAAAAATCAGACATGATCGGCTAAGAGCTCCAAGGATTATGAAGATTAACACTAAGCAGCGATATGAAAGAGCCTTGAAACCATTTATATAAATACACCTTCTATTGCACAAAAAGCTCCTAAATTCGTTTCCTGCATTTCGCTGCTCGATCGCGCGAAGTTAAGACAAGAAACTACTAAAGCTTACCGTGCCAAACGCAGAACTGGTTCCGTGCTGGTCCACTTGTGACCGTCGGTGAATGTGGTCCACCGTTTGCCGTTTACCGCCAGCAGCTAGCCGAACAGTGAAGTTGACCTCGTAGAATTGTGCCACACGCACTATGATTCGGTCGCCCACAGCACCACAGCACACACACACACACACTTCTGTAGTCGTCCTGAACGATCCTCGCGCGATGAGCCAACCAGTAAGGTTTAAAACATTTATTTTAATTTCAGCTATAAACTAAATCTGACACTAAAGGCTTTTAGTGTTCTGTTGGCAACGATCGAGTGGGGAAGATGATCATTCCCACAATCACCACACACTACCGAGCAACTATTCCGCAACGCACTTGGAAATTGGGAACGAAACGGGCCGCTTGTTTGTGCCACACCAACACTACCACTACGATCTACAACAACACACCTTTCTGGGGAGCAACGCGCTTCAATGTTGTGCAGGCGCATCGATGGAAAAGGTCAGCGTAAACACAGCATCGCACGGCCACAATTCCCGGCACATACAGACACACACATACACCCGCACGAAACAACACTTCCTTTGCTATTGTGGAGTAATCGACAGTACGCTTTCTCACGCTTACGCACACACCGCTTAGCTTACGCACCAGCACTTTACGAATGGACGCCACCGTCTGCTGTCAAAACGCGCGCTGATACAGCTGATTGAGTAATAATCGAAGCAAGAAAGGGTATTTCTTTTGTCATTAATAAGAGATTCGCAATTCATAGTTACAGTTAAGTACTGTTCATATTAATAAACCCCGTTAAGAATTTTTATAATTAAACCATTTTATAGAGACTTGTAATAATACTTTAGTAAAAATATACACAAAACTTTGCCCTATTTTTGTTTATAGTATGTAGTGGTGACGTTTTCTTTATGAATGAAATCAATCTGTATTGCAACCTCAATCTCAAATTTATAGGAGGAAGCATACGAGCGGAAATGAGCAACGGGGAACGAGTAGTTTACACTGTCAAGCAAAACAAACAAACGGTGACATAGTTGTAGGGCAACTGGCAAATGTTTTTTTTCGTGAGAGAACAAAACAAACGGGGAGACGGGTTGGGGTTGTGACAAAAAAAAAAACCCCAGCAAGTGACAACCAAACCTTCGGCAAACCCAAATTAAGCTCTATTCTTTGCTTTCTATTCGGGTGATCTTTCAAGGTGTGAAAAATAGCTCCTTACTGTGGAAACAGTTGCAAATGTAACCTAGTTACCATGGTAGTTCCTATGTATAAGGTTTCCCCTGTGTAAGCTTCCCGGCTCACGCGGCTATAGTGAGATGGTTTCGCTCACTATGAAGCAAGGTGAGAAGCAACTGAACAGCAAAAACATCACACCGTGGTTTGGCCGTCCGATGCCTTTCACTTGCCAGGTTCGTAAAGTTGGGCTCCACAGCGATGTTAACTATTTGTGCTCTAGCTCTTGTGTGAATTTAATTTTCAGCACGTGAAACTCATGCTCACTGCGTGCTGAGCTTTACCAGGAAATGGATTGTGCTTCCCACGCGGGGCCAATAAGCAGTGAAGTTTTATTATGAAGCTTCTGGGAAGTGTAACAATATTAGGGATGATGTCGTTTTAAACACTACTTCACTGTACATCGCGGAACATGGAATTATTTTTGTTCCAAATGGACGGAACAACTTCACTTGTTTCTTCTTCACTGCACTACTTGTATGTGGACACTTTTGTTGTTCATTTTAAGAACAAATAGAAGAAAATTTTAACATCTATTTTATCGCGAAACAATTAGTACCGGAATGAGTGTTTGAACTAGGATGCACGGCAATGGTAAAGCAGCAACACCGCAACACTACTAGGCGACACAACACAACAGCAGCAACGCAGCGACTACCACCACCGTCGACATTGTTATGGTGAGTGTTTTGTGTTTCACTACGCGTACAGGTTTCTGGGCCAGCATAGCTTTCATTCAGAGCCCACCACTACTTGGCACATACAGCGCGCATTCGCTTTTCGCCCCATTCCATATTCATTCCTCTTTCTATTCCTGTTTGGTTGTGCTTTTCGTGAGACCTCTTACACACACAGAGACACGTGCACCACCTATGGCTACTTTTTCATTCTCATACACACACACAAAGCCAGAAGGTATGTTTTTCACCCACTCGTGGAGTGTGAAAAATCTTCGCCAAAGAGATGCATTCAACTGCATCTAGGGGTTGCCATTGCATTCCTTCACTGCATCACCATCTGTCATCAATTTTGTTTATGCTTCCCGTTCTGTGTGTACAAAAGTGCATTAGCTTGATAATCAGTACACAGCACACTGAGCTAAAAGCGATGCCCTGTTTTAGTCCTTCAGTGCAGCAGCGGTGCAGCAAACGTGTGTGTTTTATTTTCACAATTGTTTAACATCTATTTGATGATGATTTGCACGATATTTCTTTCATCAATTATGGCTTGCATCTCCCATTCCCAGCCCGCATCTATCACACTATTGTATCTCTCACATCAAACACAACCACTAAACCAAAGGAAAATTTGTCGACATGTTCACACTTTTCACTTCTAGTATTGGGTAGTAATAGATTCGCGTTGAAGCCCCAACGCGAACTGTTTTGTTAGTTCAAGCAAACCAAATGGGAACCATTTTACAATTTGTTTACTTTTCGTGATCCAAAATATGTTTCACTGCACTTCCACAAGCGTAAGCATAAGCGACTCTACCACATCTCACCGAACCATTCTTTAACTTTAACAACCGAAATCAATTAGCCAATTTCTTGCGAAAAAAAGGTAAATTCGACGAACCGTATTTCATTCACAACAGCAGGCGCCCGAAATATTATTCGTAGAAAAAGGGGTCCACCATAATTGTGTGATACATGAGCTGGGGCGAACGAATGTGTACAATGGTCCCGTTTATCCGGGCTCTTTCATGACAAGTCCCGGACATCCAAATAGCTTTACCCAGGGTATCAACTTGCCAGGTTACCAACAGATGGACTCTAGCACGAGATCACACGAATACATAAGTTTTGCAATGAAACACTTCATTGATGAAGCGCCATTGTTCAAAAAAGTATGCACAGTGAATGAGTTAATGTAGAAACTTTATGGGAATGTTGAGAAACAGGTAAATTTATTCTTAAAAATACCTTCATTATGGCTTCTTAAGTCGTTTAAAGATTACATGTCACCTGGGTGTACGAAAGTTTGTAAACAAGGTAAAATTTGTTTACATGCTCAGGTTGAATACTCAAACTGTGTGTTGTGAGCAGGGTTCGCTAAGGTACAACAAAATACGTCACGAGGTTTTCAGAATTCTAATAAATTTTTAAATGTATTGAGCTGAAGATAGAGAGAAAACATCATTAAAACATTTTTTCCTTGACAATGCAACAATTTTGCATCTGAATTGCACATCTTTACTTTATTTCAAACGTCAATGAAGTTGGTCGGTTAACTTGCATGCAATTTTTTAAAACTTGTATTAATTTTATGCCTATTTTTAAAAATTTTCTAGAATAAGTATAATAAACATGAAATTTAGTTGCACACACTGTCGTCAAATGCGCCTTTTTGATCTGCTTTATGAAATAAGATTATTTAGTAAAACTTTATTACCATTATTTCACACAATTCGTTCTGCATATAACTTGTATTTGTGATATAATGGATACTCACATGGATGAACTCAGTTCAAAATGAACGAAATCCTCTTACTCTGAACTAAAACTTGTTCAAGAATGTGTGGAAAGCTAAAGGAGAAGTCACTGCAGCGACGAGCTCTATGAACAGTACTGTAATCTCATTGTTGTGTAGCTAGCTCACTATTAACCAGGTTCTTAAGGGATAATCATGTCATGATAATGGTACCAGACGATCCAGACCATAAGGCTGGGCTGTTGGGCTGTCCACATGATAAAATGATGAGAAGGTATGATAAATGATGGTAGGCCATATTTGGGGTGTCCGCCAGAACGGGCCGAGATATTGTATTGGTAGACGATTGTGCCAGAAATTTGAGGCGGTCTAGTGACAGAGGCGATAGTGGCGCCGTTCTTCACGCGTCACGACCTTGCATCGAATCCTGATCGATAAGGAATTCCGTTTCATTAGTTCAATTGTTATTTGTTTATTTAAATATTGTTTATTAAACCGTTTTGTCTTGCAATCAAATAGTTTCCTTTGCTGTTGTGTGATATCTTTAGTACATTGGCGAAAAAACACTAGCAAACGAACATTATTATTCATTACTAATCACTTTATTTTCTTCAACTATCATTCTTTTCAATAAATATTTACAATAATATCCACGTCGCTGTTATTTGCAAGGAAGTAGTACCGTAACTACGTTTCGATAAACTGATTTAACGAGTTTACAATACACAACAACACACACACCTGTAAACTGCCTGTGTTCATTAGATTTACGAGAGAACGGAAAATGAACAAAAAAAAAACCAAACAAAATGATATACATTCTTAAAAAAAAATACCAAAAACAAATCGACCCTAACCTTACATTGGTCCTGTGTTCTTTCTCTCGAGTGAAATTTTCCCTATTTGTTTTCTTGCTCATTTTTTTCCGTCCCTCAGTCACTTTTCTTCAAGCCACGTGCATTGTGTGCGTTTTCTTTTTCTACCCTCTACCATTAGCGTCCCAGCAAAACGGGGAACGATTGGAGCAAACAAAACACAAAAAAATACTGTTATCAAGCACAATCACCAAAATATTCATACAGCGGAGATTTGTTTCGTTATTACCGGGAGCTTACATTTAAATCCATCCTAACCTATTACCTTTCTCGTATGGGATGCTCGTGTTCTGGAACCCGGACGGGATCCCGACTGTTATGCGCAGCAGTCCTGGCGCATTGTGTAGTCCTAGCAGCGCAAAGAGAAAGTTTGAAGTTGTGTCATTGTTTAAATTTCTGAACCGTACCGGACATCTCCGTTAAGACTAGTGGAGACGTTCCAACCAACGGTCGAAATTTAAACAGTTATCAATCACACAAAACCCATGCTCTGCACTTGTGATTACACTTCACGAAAACAAATGGTACGGGGAGCCAAGAGCTCCAAAACAAAACAAAAACCAAGCACAATCGTGCGTGAACGATAGGCGATAGAAGAAAAGCGATCGATCACGCAATAGAACACGTGTGTGCGTGTGTGAAAATAGACGGTTGCCTTGTTGAACGAAACAAAAAAAAAGGAACGTGGTGACTAAGAAATGTAGGTAGAAAATTAAAGGGAATAAATAAATATTCTTTTGAAGCAAAGATACACGTCCTTCATAAGGTCCAATGTGTGCGCATATTTGCGTCCTGGAGGTTGCTCCGTGCACCGGAAGTATCGCCCTGAGTGGATCTTGCGGGAGGGATGTTGGGAGTAGGTATGGGTGGTATGGACGAGCGTCTAGAGCGGATACTCGTACCAACGTACCCTCACAAAGAAGAACCATTGCCAGGACACCGATATGGTCGACATTCTCTCTAATGAATAAGCTGATGGTGATAACTACGATAATAGGCGCCATTACAAACTAGCAGCACATCTCGGAAGCTACAACAAGCTATGCACTCTCCTAAGGAACGTTGCCCTAACTCGTGCCAACTCCACAAGGTTGGTGTGTAGCGTGTGTGTTTCCGTAAATTTCTGTTTGCTAATGCCCTCGCCTTACCACGTAAGAGAGTTTGCGTGCGTCTTGTGTCTACTCTATTGCAACAGAATTCACCACACAACCACAGCAAATACAGGTGAAGCGATGCCGATGGGAATACCGAACAGGAAGAGCTTGGATGAGCGTGAAACGTTTGATGAAAGATGTACAGGATGATACCACAAAGTGTGGGAGGGGGATTGGGAAGGTGCAATAAATTAACTGTTGGTGGTATGGTAATACACATTTGTTTGGTATCGTCAGGAGAATGGGGGACGTTTGTTCGCGATGGTAGCGGTACCCAAATCGATAATAATATAATGATAATAATAATCGTAATAAATTAAGAGACAATCTAATTGTTAGTTAGTGCGCTAGGCCACACGGCGAAATGACGATGGAGATATGAGGTGTTAGACGGTGTTTCGCTAGATTAAGGGCTGATGTTGGATGGGTGGGTTAATGTCTCTTCTTGAAACTGTTGGTGTAGTCCCATCGTCCCCACTTTGATTAGTGCGATGCTGCGAAGAGAGTTTGTTTCTAGATTTCGTTTCGTACATTCGATTGGGTCCCTCATCTGTCTGTCTAGCGGTATCGCTACCTCCCTCTCCGAAGCTAGCCTTACTACACTGACGCACGTGTTACAGTGGGGTTGTACACGTTGGTTGAAGAATATGTTCGATCCCTCCTGGGGCTGCCTACGGTGTGATGGATGCTAGCTGGTGCTCAGGTAACAGAGGAGCAGTTTGTCTGCAGCGATTGACAACGCTCAGACTGTGCCGAAGAAATGTTTACAAAATGAAGATGAAGGTGCTCCGTGAGGGTCAAGATTGCAATAGAACCGATGGACAGTTTCCCACACTCGCAGGGGGAACGGCAGTTCGGTGAGAGGTGCAGATGTCACCGGGTAGCTTTTCTCCCTGGCGAGCATTCAGGCACGAGGACGACCCACGGTAAGTTGTCGCTTAGTGTCCGGAGAATGGGTTGGCTGTGGTTTAGTAAAGTGAGAAAGTAAGTGTGATACATAGAGTGCGTAGACAGGGACGTCGTGCCATGATGATAAATGTGGCCCCCCATCAAAAAGGATTGAAGAGTGCATCAGTATGGACCATCATGGTGTACCAAGCGAAGATGATGGCGTGAGATGAAAGAAAGAAAAGAAAAGAGACGAACGATAAGATCTCGGCTAAACATGTTGCCTCTAAGTCCACAGCTCGGACAGTACAAAGTGTGGCCGACGGTTGACGGACGTACCTTTCCGGTCGAAGTGTCGCACACGCACAAACAGGAATGCGGCCACTAGGGATGCGACAGCAAGAACGAGCAGCAACATCACCAGTCCACCGACAAAGCTCGGCACCGACATACAGATCGTTTCCGGATCGACGGTGCGCTGTGACTGGATGACGACCGTCTCATTGCCGGACGCGTTGTTTAGCGCAAAGTTAACGTCTCCCGGGGCCACCACCTGGATAATACGCTCCGTGTTGACGTCCGTCATCTCCTGGGCGTCACGCTTGTAGATACGAGGCCGAATCACAACCGACATCGTGTCCCGTCGTCGGCGTACTCCACGCAGATCATCCAGTCCCTCGACCGAGCGTGGCCGACCGCCCAAGCTGACCAGATTGCCGCTGTTCTCGCCCGACAGTCCATCGTCCTTCTTCTGCTTGGTCACGGTGACGTATGACGTTTGGCCTGGTGGTGGTGGCGGTGGCATGTTGATGTGATCGTGAATATCGTTCGATGTGGGGTTCGAAGACTGTGCCTGCGATTCGATGCGATCGTTAGCGTTCACTGGACCGTCGGATTTGTTTTCCGCCGAGTTGACAGACGTTTGAGCTTGCGGGGCCGGCACCACACTGTCCTGGTTCTCCGAGTACGCACCGGACGCGTCGGAAGGATGGCGAGGATCGGGATAGGCCGCCGGAGGCACACCATATTCTGACAGATGCGGTGGTCCGTATTCGCCGCTTAGTGCGCCTGGTGCACCATATTCGCCTGAAATGCCGTTACCGGTCAGCGCTGGCAGTCCGTAATCTCCACCAGCACACTTCGGTTCGGGGCAGTTGTATCGGCACACCTGGATCACACACTGGAAGTGTACGTTCATCGAGTCGGGGAACTTGAACGCCTGGAAGTAGGCAAACGAAACCACCGACGCGGACGGGCCGAAGTTCTTTATTTTCTGGAATTTGCTCATAATCTTTGGCCGCACCACGCAACCATGCTGATCGACCAGCTGAATCGGAGCCCGTTTGCCATCGTGAGCAACACAGTTGCGCACCAACATATCGAACTTGTTCTCGTCGTCCTTGATGGCCAGCACCATCGTCATCGTTTGACCGATCTTCACGATACCCGACACCTCGGATGCCCACGGACCCTTGCCGACCTGGATCTGCATCCAGCACTGGAGATTATCGCCCAAGAAGTTGGCCGTAACGGCATGCAGCATATCAACCTGGAACGGTCGGAAGGTGACAGCCTTCTCGTAGAAATCGTACCACGTGCAGCGAAGTTTACGAGCCTAAAAACAAAGCCATTAGTCATTAGTATTGAATATTGCTCAAGTGCCAACTAGTCTACGCTTGAAAATACGTACCTGATCCCAAACTTCCTGTACGTACGGGTCGTACTGGATGATGATCGTGTTCTCGACGTAACTGCCGGACGGTGTCGGACCGCCGAAACTGGCCGCATTATGGTTGGCCGAGCTGGACATACCGCAGCTGTTCAGGAATATCTCGAAGGTGGCGCTCAGATGGCCGGTGCCCGGTTTCAGATGCACACAGTGCGGATCACTGTAGAAACCCTTCGAGAAGATCATACCATAGAACGGCCGGTCGAACTCGATGTTGACGCGCATGTGCGTCTTTTCGCACTGCACCTGCAGATGCTTGATCTGCGGGCTGTCGTTCGAGGCGGACAGTGGCCACGGGTCATCACCACCGCCACCACCGCCGCCGCCTCCGAGAAGACCGCTGCTACCTCCGCCGCCACTCAGCAAACCAGGCGTACCGTATACTGGTGATGGTGCAGGCGGACCGTAGACGGCTCTGTGCTCCAACGGCAGTGCTGCCGAATCGACCAACGGTGCATCACAGTGGACATTCTGCAAACGAAAGAGGGAACGAATATCGCATCAGTTACTATTCATATAGAAGAAATCTTCGCCAACTACGTCATCATATCGCGAACTTCACGTCTGAGTACCTATCGCCAGACAGCCAACATTATGCATGGCTCGGCTGCCTTATTCATCTACCTCCAATTGTTTTCATCCAACCACAACCACCGTAGCCAAACGTACTTTCTATTTTACTGCAATTTCAATTTCAATGCTCACGAATTAACTTGATTCAATTTATTCCACCGCACCATTACAATATGTACCATTCGGTCGAGATGAACCTACGCTGGCATGAAAATGCGCTGCGCTACGATTAGCTTTCATTTACCAACCCCAACCGACCCATGATATAGGTACATAGCTTTCCCAAAAGCATTGCATTGCATCGGGTTGTGTGCGTGTTGATATTGTTTTTTCGCTTCTCGTCAAAACCCGACCATGCGGAGAAAGAAGCACAGCCTCCATTTCCCTTGTTGCCCTTTATCCTCGTGGTGCCGGCAGCGGCTGGTACCGTTCCTTCACAAAGCCTCCAGGCCACGATACGTACGATACGTACACGGCAGTGAGGAGCAGCCACTAATAAAACACTGCCACCAACGTCCATTTGTGGTGCAAACCGAAGCCACATTTATTTTATGAGATGATTCCACGAATGAACGAAAAAAAAAGTAACACAACACACCAGTAATTAAACGAAACCGGTACAGATTTTCCTTGCGCTTTCTTGTATACGGCGGTAGCCGTATGCGACCGAAACTGGACATGTGTGCACATAAGCAAGTGTTGGCCGAGCGGCCTTCTGGGTGTGTGGTACGGTGAAGATGTGAGCATTCCGTTGGTCTACGGTACCGTACGGTCGGTATACACGTGGTGGATGCGCTTTCTCTTCGTATCGTATCGGCAAGACGTTAGATGTACGGGAATGAGTGCGCAGTATCCATTGCGAAACACTAGCCTGTTGATTTGAATCGTGGAGATCTTCTAACATGCGGGGTTTAGGCGTTATGTCGATAAACAAGGACGAAATAAGTACATTAGCAACACGTACTTAGAATCTTCAACCAATTTTCTTGACACCATCTAGCAAAGTAATAAATATATCAGTTCGACTATTGCTCAAATACCACGTTCGATTGCACTTCGATGTGCTCTAATTGCTGCAATCTCCGACGACGTTCGTTCGTTGAGCAAATAATCCTTTACAGAAGCTTACCACTTATATGGGTCAGTCTAGACAGCTTCTATTCCCTCCGACGATGCTTGCTAGTAACAAAAATCTCACCCCCGACTGTAACGCATGTGTGGGTAATCTTAATTCGATTTTGACGAACGGCCGTTGCTGCCTCCCGTACCGAGTGGCGGCTGAATCACGGCTGGTGGGTTTAAAGATGCGTGACTGATAACCCAATTACAGACGAGCCTGGAGGGAAGAAAGTATACCGACGCCGGGTTGGAAAATGCCTAATGCCGCATGTCCAACGACTTCGCCCATAAATTAGCACTAGAGCAGCTCGTACGGAACACAAGCAAATTCTTCGCTTCTATGAAATTTGGGTGTGTAAAACCAAACGACTGCGCCGAGTAACAGTACACGGGACAAACAAGTGCGCGCGCTGGTCATGTTATTAGTTGTTAAGCGATTGACTTAATGACGTTTGGTAGGACTGATTTGAGGGAAAATCCCGCTTTCAAGCATTCCGCCATGAAGCTAACCGTGAAATATTGAATCACATTAGCTGGTACAGAAGAAAGTGCATGTTGGGGATCCGGTAAATTTTCTGCACTCTGCACGCTGCACTCTGTATTGTTTGAGGGAATTTTGAGGATACGCACCAAAAGGTACCTCATGGAAGCTGAGACACGTTGTGGAGCACACGTACCAGTAGTAAGTTGAGCTACAGTATTAAGAAAGATTGGCTAAAAATCATGAACTGCCGAGTGAAAATAAAACAGACAATTTTTGACGATCGCCAAACCTCAAAGTCAGTCGCTGTTGGCTTGCTTTTGAAGTCCACAGTATCCACTTTTCCGTAGTTTAATTCCACTGCTTGACGCATTATTCAAATCGCTTTCTCCATCCGTTTATCTTGTGTGCTTGTGCGACGTATCTCTCGCTATCTCACATCACCGTTCAATGTAACCACATTGGCTGCACTGCATCTTGCCGCACGCAAAACCAGTGCAGTGGAAAATGCACCCCAATGCACTGGTGCACCGCCGGACAGGTATGGTCATAATTGCGGCTACGGCTCGGCAGTGCCCTAGAAAAAGGCCGCTAGTATCGTCGTTACACTTTCTTCTTCGATTTGTTTCCACCCAACTGCTGCGTCTGGCACTTTCAACGTTACGGGCTAACTGAATCGAATCGATGCCATGCCAATCCATAGACAAGACGCTATCCACACGCACATTGGTGACCGGGGACGGGTTCCCCACTGGTCGGAATTCCGGATCGCTTCAAGTGACAGATAGATAAATACATCCCTCCGTACGTATACGTAGTTTTGATTGGATCGCTGCGGAAAACGGGAACATATCAATGGACAGAGGAGAAGGAAACGCGCACTCTGCGAGAGTGAGAGTAGGAAAGCATGTATACTTGTCGCTTGAGATGATAAAACCAGTTGAAGGTACGGAGATTTGTGTGTGCAGGTTTTTTGTGCAGGCTTCCTTGCAACAAAAACAAGTGCCTGAGACGACAGTTTTGGAATCCGTTTTGTGTCCTATCAGCGGATATTTTCCTTCAGTCAATTAGCTGATGGAATCGGAAATAATTAGAGAAGCTTTTTTTTCGTTCGTTCGTTACTCGTCGTTGATAGGGAAACTGTGCGAGTGGAGCATACGCTAGGTAAACAACAATCTCGGCGGGTGATCATTACCCTGTCGACTAATCGGTTCACTGATCGAACGAACGAGCTGTCAATGGTTGCGTAGGGTGTGTTGCAAACTGTCAGTGGGCTGGTTGCGCTAATTATCGAGCGATTCAATCGATCAGTGGAGCAAAAATGCAATCAATTTGCATACCTACCAGGCGGCTTCGAACATCAGTTGGAGTCGTTGCGGTAGAATGAATAAAATATTTCATATTTTTACCGTCAAGAACTCAGAATCTTACATTTTGATTAGTATAAGCGGTTTTAAATACTATTAAAAATGAATCTATAATCATGACAGACAACTCGAAATAACAAAATTTTATAAACTCAATGTAGAAAGTTCACATTGTACCAGTTTTGCTAAAGAAAGCATGATTAATGACACAACATTGGTTGACACATTCCCGACGATCGTCCGGCTTTATGCGTCGGCCTCGGTACATCGAACCGTCCACCAGCGGTCGCTCTTTACACTAATGACAACATCAATGAATGCGTTGTGATCCTGTTTCCATCACAAAACCCTCATCACGCTAGTATGAATGAAAGAAAAAGTGATCCAACCATTTCTTCGTGTTCGTGTCTACACTTCGCCAGGGTCTGTTATTGCCGATCGAGTGACGGAGAAATGTTAGTTAGGAATAATTAATTTCGTGTCCTGATCACCTTCCACAGCATAGGGGTGGTCTGTTGTGCACACCCTTCAGGGTTGGTTTCACCTTTCTACCTACCTGTGCACCATCCGAACCCTGCGAGAGGTGAGATCTCCGATAGGAACTGGGTCATTGTATCCAAAATAGCAAATTCGTTTAAGGGGTGAATTTGAAGAGACAGTAACGAAAGAAAAAAGTGGTGGTCGCCTTTGAAAGTGGCACCTCCGACATATGCTCACCCGTACATGGGTACATGGCCAGGAGTTGAAACATATAACGTTTGATCGAATATCGAAATCCGGTCACTAATTTTTGGTTAAATGATTTAATAGTGATTCGTTTCAAGCTATCTTTTGGGGTGGTTCGAACTGGCTCAACACCCATGATTAAGGCTTGTTTGGACGATCGAACGAACTAGGTATCACTATCTTCGTTCAGTGTTAAAGCCGGGAATACTGGTGAGATGGAGTCACATCTGTACGTGTCATTAAAAGACATAAAAGGGAATCATTATAGTTCGCGCACACGACTCGCTCCAAAGCAAACGAAAAGAAAGCTTAAACATTAGCATTCAATATGAACACGATACGATCGTTTTGCTTGGATCGATATGTCAAAGCAACCGGAACATACTAACCTACAGCAGTCCTATCGTTAGGTTCGCCCAACTAAATAAACATCAATCAGGTACTCGTAAATGGCCCATTCAGTACCTCATTTTCGCAAGCACGGGGAAGCCTCTTTAATGACTCTGCATGCCACAACCAAAATGAAGGATTATCATAAATCAAAGATCACATCTGAAAACGCTTTCCGGAGATGCTTTGACGTGTGGAGTGAAAACGTTCAGCGAAAGTTTTTTAGAATGACAGTTCGCTTAGCAAAAGCCATCCCGGGGACAGGTGTTTGAAGGTTCGCACTCCGCACCCGGTGTGTCCTGGTACGGTTCACCACCGTCACCACCGCTACACTATTGACCGAGGAGAGATCTTGTTTGCTGACGTGATCGGCACCCCGAGATGTTCTAATCCAATCGCACAACAAAGCTTTAAGGTATGTTGAGCGATGTTGACACTCCCTACTGCTAGAAGCGGGTAACATATGCACAAACACACACGCGCGCTCGCGCTTCAGTCCAATGATCTTCCCTTCAGCGGGCCTTGTAAACGTCAACCGTGGCCCGTGCCGTGAAGTGGAAAGCAAAGTGAAAGTTTGCGAACGGTACAAAAAAACAAAACTCCGGCGCAAGGGTAAAATTTCTCCTTTGCTTTACGTCTGGCAGGCGTATACATTTGCGCAGCCGGATGATTGAAACGCCGCCAAAGCGAGGAACCCTCGTTTTACCTGATGATCAGCACGATTCACAAATCATCAACAGCTTGTGTATGTGCGAAGAAGATCCGCAACTGGCTGCACGAGTTCCACCACATGTGAATCGTGGTATAGGGAGAGAGAGAGAGAGAGATGTGAAAAGCGTAAAGTAGTAAGAAATATAAATAAATTCACAACAACAGCAACCAAACCTTTTCCACCGGTGCTTATCCGTGACGCATCGCGCAGGGTAGCTCAATAGATGCAATTTTCAAATTTTCTCCTATTTGAAGAAAATAAAACGGCACCTCACGTGGTGTTTTCTCGATTTTCACCAACCTTTTCTTTCTACCCCGTTCTTCGCTCTTTCTCCTGCTGGAAAGCTATTGTTTATGGAGCGGAACTGCGATCCAATGCGATCGGTTGGGTTTTGTACCGTGTACCGATTTCTAATACGTTTCTACTTCCGTTAAGCGTGTGTTAATGAAATTGTGGTCAGTTTTTGGAAGGAATTTTACAATTCATCGACTTTTTAAAATCTCTACCAAAAAACTGCTTAAAAATTTTAAAACATAAACAGAACGATCGCCAATCAACCGGTTAAGCAAAAAAAAAACTATCTTCAAATGAAGTCTTAGAAGTTTTGAAATTTCCTACAAAAAATATTATTGATAGGAATCAAGCATGAGAACAAAACGTAACATAAAACACCAGCAAACACATCCACCTTACCAGTAGACGCTTGGCAGTGGCAGCTGACCGAACGGAAATTAAATTAGGTCATGCTGATGTAATCGTATATCATTTGTAACGGATTCATTCGAGTGCATCGAGCCGTATGGGAGCCATCAACTGCACCGATGTCGAAGTCCGTCAGCAGCTAGGTGTCTTAAATTTGCCCAGGAAAACACGAGAAGCCAGACGGTGCTTGCGGTGGTCTGTTGTGAGTGATACACTTTCACTGCAAATTGCATTCCGCCCAGAACACACCAATACACTAGTTTCCCTTTCATCAGACCTACTTGCTATGGGACTCTTTTATTTGAACAGATGTAGCGTATTTTGCATCAAAATGGATAGAAAATTGGCATACAGTTGGAGTGGTTATTTAGTTAAACAAAGAGGCGAATGAGGTCTCTAAGACCCAAAGCCTCTATAAATAAATGACAAAAAAATATTTCGTTAAACTATCCGTACAGGAAAAGAAAGGTTTAACGTTCCTTAAAATGATCTAAAACCGCAAAATAGAATCGTTGAAGATCGGCGATTCGTTTTGTTTTACCGAAAAGTGATACTTTATCGTATCATTTTCAAAACAGGACACACTGTGTTTCGGAGAATTTTTGTTTTGCAACGAAATTTGAGATGTTTTGCTTGTAATATCTAATTATAATAGCGTTATTTGCTGAACGTCTGATCAAGAACGAGGCCGAGATCCTGTGCTTCGGTATGCTCGTTTCGCTTAGGTTGCTACGTCTTTATGCGTACGTTTATGGGTGATAGTCGAGGTGCTTACACATGATAATCCCATCCCATAATAATGTAAAAGCATTTAAATATATTACAAAATATATTTTATTAAGCATGTAACTCATCTTCCATTCATCAAACGAATGATTATTCTATAAAGAAGAAAAAACTCCAAAGAGATACTTAATTTGATAAGCAATGATTATCATAGTGATTTATGCTGCCGTATCATCCAATTAGATGATTGGAAATGAGGCGAAAAATAACCATCGAATCAGTGCAAAAACATGTTCTAATCATTATAATTCATTCCCGGCAAGAATTGGGCAAATAAACAACAGAACAGAGCAACAAAGAATTCGCATAAGAGAAAATAAGGCAAGTAAAACATCAGAAAAAAAGCATTCCACATTCACTGCACTTGTCGTGGTGGATGCTTGGTTTACGAAAACGAAGGAAATGATTGGGTTGATTTTCATGCTTCACCGCTATTTAGCGGTGAATCAAATAGCCGATCTCAAGGTAACGATCAGATTGGGGGAGAAAAAAAAATCGGAAAATTCAGAACAAGAGCCATTTTGGTGTTACGTGGAGGGATATGTAACGGCATAGAACGAAACATAAATGTATCGAGAGTATCGACATAACTCGTCTTTTAAATTTCATGCTGATTTACGGAAGAGTACGGCATGTGAGTTTATTATTTGGATCAAATATGTTTATCAAACGTGTCTTAAGCTCATTCCAGTTAAAAACGAAGAACATAATGCTTGTGGATTGATCAACATGGAAAATTGAAAGGGGAAAACTATAATACAATTCAACCATGGTTTTATTCATTTTATGTGAAGATCGATTAACTTAATCTAGTTAAGTTTCACCCAGTGTTGTACCTTATCGATTTAGCCCATCCCCTGTTGAGCGGTTTTTCTTTTTTGTTTTCCCCATGATGTTCGAGAGTTTTCCCCCCGATAAATTCAACATTTTCGCACGAGCATGATTTGCGGCCGTGTGCGAACGGTTTAATGCCGGTTGAAAGGTGAAAGTGACACAAAAGTAATGCACGGCGCAGTGTGCAATGAATGCGATTGCCTGTTGTTGAGCGATCACAAGCAAATGCAAAGCATCACTCGTGGCACCTTCTATTGTTAGAGCGGCGCAATCAGGAAAGCACGTGGCCGCAGCATAGTATGAAACGGCCCCCTTTTCAAGCTAACCGAAATGTTGGCGTGTCACTCAATGTGATGTGTTCGTGGAAAACGAAAAACCACAAAACAGTTTTCGTGAAGGTGAAAGTGTTTTCCTGTGGGGCGGTTTTCCAGACGAGAGCGGGGGGTTGGTTTACGAGAACGAAGGAAATGATTGGGTTGATTTTCATGCTTCACCGCTATTTAGCGGTGAAACAAATAGCCGATCTCAAGGTAACGATCAGATTGGGGGAGAAAAAAAAAAAATCGGAAAATTCAGAACAAGAGCCATTTTGGTGTTACGTGGAGGGATATGTAACGGCATAGAACGAAACATAAATGTATCGAGAGTATCGACATAACTCGTCTTTTAAATTTGATGTTGATTCACGAAGGAGTCTTCGAATTCCAATGGAATTTATTATTTGGATCAAATATGTTTATCAAATGTTTTTTAAGCTCATTCCAGTTAAAAAAGAAGAACATAATGCTTGTGGAAGAAACAAAATTGTGTTAAAATCAGGAAAGTTAAAAGAGGGAAATTACAATACCATTCAACCATGTTTTTATTCCTTTTATGTGAAGATCGATTTACTTAATCTGACAAAGTTTCACCCAGTGTTGTACCTTATCGATTTAGCCCATCCCCTGTTTAGCGGTTTTTCCTTTTTGTTTCCCTATGATGTTCGAGAGTTTTCCCCCCGATAAATCCAACATTTTCGCACGAGCATGATTTGCGGCCATGTGCGAACGGCTTAATGTCGGTTGAAAGGTGAAAGTGACACAAAAGTAATGCACGGCGCAGTGTGCAATGCATGCGATTGCCCGTTGTTGTGCGATCACAAGCGAATGCAAAGCATCACTCGCGGTACCTTCTATTGTTAGAGCGGTGCAATAAGGAAAGCACGTGGCCGCAGCACAGTATCAAAACGGCCCCCTTCTCAAGCTAACCGAAATGTTGGCGTGTCACTCAATGTGATGTGTTCGTGGAAAACGAAAAACCGCAAAACAGTTTTCGTGAAGGTGAAAGTGTTTTCCTGTGGGTCGGTTTTCCAGACGAGGGCGGGGGGGTTTTATTATCCTCTCTCAGAGCTTTTCTTCTGCGGATTATATTTCTTTTCGCCAGATTTAGCTTAAATAGAAGAAGTGGAGGTGATGCGATAAATTTTAACCATTTGTTTATTTTGCTTCATTTTATTGTCGGTGTTGGTGCTGTAACAATAAAATGGTAACCAATGTTGGACAACCGATTTCAGTAAAGTATTTAGAGGCGAGAGGGCAGTAAATACTCAGTGTCAACGTTGTGGAAATACAACATTTATATACGCTTTTATTGTTTGACCTCCTCCATTAAAATACTCAAATTTCTTCAGTAAAGACAGAGAAATAGCCCGAAATAGGCCATCTTACTAAAGATCACTATGTCGTTACATTTGTTTCGTGATGCTCACCGGTACGTGATTTGAATTGATTGGCTTAATGATAAGAGTGATGTGGGGCCAGTACAAGTACGGTCAAATCTATCGACCATCATCTCATAAGACATTAAACTCAGGCTGAATAATTACCGCTCACGTAATCTGGCTGACTTATCAATCTTGTCCGCAACACATACACATTCGAGCAGTGATTCGAGGACTTGCATCGATACGAACGAATACAGTATCAAATTATGTTATTGTAACACTTTTTCAGACAATATTTTTTCTTATCTCATGCTCTTTCTTAAGGAAACCTCATGTTCACGTTACGTGATCTTGCACCGATCTTACGAAACGTACTGGGAGGATAGTAAACAAAATTAAATTACCCACATTACGCAGGCTGCTCTGAATATTGCTTTTTGTGCTTGTGATGCGTGCATGGAATAGTTTGAGGTCTTGAAAGATGTCGAAAATTAGCTCTCAAAGCTTCTTTAGCCGTTTTGGATAACCTTTTAATCCAAACCATTTCGCCCCGGGATGGGTGTTGAGCAAAATTAGGGCACCATTGCCACCACTGGAAACCTCCTGTTCCGTGGCTTTAATAGTGTGCAAAGAGGCCTTGATTACGGGCAAATGGTATCGGGCCGAACACGGGTAAAAGGGTGTTTAGTGGAATAAAAAAGCCCACAGCAGACTACAAATCAAGTTATAAGCAACCTTCGGATTGCAGCCTGGATCAACGTACACGAGAGCAAATAACTGTTGATCGTTCGCTTTTTGTGTGGTGGAAAGCTTAAAGTGGAGGAATTGATTGTTTTTCATTTTCATTTTTCATGATTACACACTCCGTGGATGGATAAGAAGCGACAAGAGTTGCAGTTTAGAATGGAAAAGCGTCACCACTGCTGGTGGTGCAAAGTTTTTGCTCAAAGTTTTCCATTCGTAGCGAATAGGTGTCCTGTGGCCTATGTTGATGGTGGCATAATTTTTTATTTCAGACAAAAAACCGTCCTTCTCTTACGACTTATCACTCACCTCGAGTACTGTGAATAGTAGCACGAACGTTGCGACCAACGATCGCATTCGGTAGCCCATCATGGTTGTTCGTTTTGTTTGTCGTTTTGTGCACTCTTCTCGCAGTTCGTTGTTCGCGTTCGCAAAGGGAGTTTTGCGATCGTCCTGGTCGATCGTTTGAAGGTTTTTCTTTCGTTCACTTGTCTATTGTATATATCACTACAGCAGCGTCTATGGCAGCGGTTGGTACAGATTATCCGTTATCTGCAGCAGTCGTATTCCCATCGGTGATTGGCATGAAAGAAAACAAAGGGGAAACGAAGAGAAAACGAAACGAAAGTTAGCTTAATTCGGCTTGCGGGACGTGTACGGTTCGCAGTTTCGAGCATTGAACGAAAATTAATGTACATTATTTTTCTGAATAAAGGCGAATTAATTCAATTTGACACTAATCCAATGATGGGAGAGTAAAGTTATATCTAAAAAGTGAATGCTTAAGACAAGAGAACGCTTTAAACTATCTAATCACGATATTAAGTTAGTAAAGGTTTTCGGGGAGATTACTGGTTTATGGAATAATCGGAATCACTTTCAAGCGAAAGCTTCTTATCTTGAATGCTCTTTAAGAGAAGTACCGATATATTTTTGTATGCAGCAGACGCAAGTATGAAGCGTGTGTGTGCGCAAAAAAAAGCTTTAGTTGTAAAATTCGTGACGCAGGCTTAATCCATCTTCTGCAGCCGGTAAGCGATGGTCACGAGGTCTACATTTCATGCGGCTTATAGCATCGGTAGTCGATGAAGCCACGTGTGTAAACGTGACGTTCCATTCCGTTCGGGTTCATGCAGATGGTCCGCTCCGCTACAAAACGGTAAATCTCTGGCGCAACACACTTGCCAACACTTCTGGCGCGAGCTTTGAACCCGTGTGCAGCGGAACGCGAACACGGTGGACAGGACAAATTACGTAATGATGTTCCGTCTGTAAATGTGCGCAAAACGAGCAAAAGCAGAAGATGCGCCACTGCCAAACTCAAAAAAAGGCACCTCGCACAACATCGACCGTGGTGGTCAGCCGCGTTGGCACGAAAGAGGAGAGTACCGCCGTTCGGACACTTCGCCGGTGCGCGCGGCTACCCGGCAGCTGACCCGATTATTTATTGCACGTTTTTATACATTAGCGGTTTCCTGGGCTTCTGTTTATGCTGCTGTTTATGTTACACCTTTCAACGGCTCATCTACGGTGTGGTATTTCGGTGGAATCAGAAGCAGTTCACGAATCACGGAGAAACTGGAAGAATGTGCCGAGCAGAATGGGCAGTAAGAATTTACGGCGTAGGTAATTGAGCTATTGGGAGCTTAATTACGCTGTATGTACGTTCTGGTTCTGGCTCGCTGTGCACACATGGAGAGGGTAAAGAATTTTAAAGCTCTCCGAAGAAATAGGCCAACATTTTCAAGCACGCTAAAGCTTAATCGAATGAAGCAACAACAAAAACTAGTAACTTCGCGTTAA
Organism: Anopheles maculatus; assembly: GCA_002091835.1. Taxonomy (NCBI): domain Eukaryota; kingdom Metazoa; phylum Arthropoda; class Insecta; order Diptera; family Culicidae; genus Anopheles; species Anopheles maculatus. Next base: position 231,574 of record KZ061674.1, on the reverse strand, counting down.
ACAAATAGCCCAGTAATCGTCAGCGTACAAAAGTCTACTTTCTCCTGCGCGATACACTCTGGCCCGCCGCTGAAAAACTGATAAATCCATTCTCCAACGCTGCTCCACAGGCCAGATCCGGTTCCGCCCGGTCCAAACAAACCAGTTGCCATTTCATTCACTTTCACAGTCACACAAACGGGGTTGTTCGTCATTGATCGCTTGCACCAACCATCGTTTATCCTACTAAATTTGTTTCGTTTCGGGCAGTTTTCGTTGAGAAATGCTGCTACTGCTCGCTACATTTCATATCTCACGAATCCATCATATTCCACAGCACTATGTTCTAATTTTACAGGTGTTTCCTTATTTCCTGTGGTTTACTTCTCGACTTTTACGAACCCAAAGCGCGATGATTGATCGGTATCGAAGCATTTGGAAACCCGGAAACGGCACTTTCACGTTGTTTGGCTGACGTTTGGTAGATGTGTCAAATGGACGATTTGACTCTCTTCGAGCGGATTATTTAATGTGCTCACTGTTGCACTGCAGATTGAACATTTACTATTTGATTAAAGTCGGAGAAATGTGAGAGAGCAAAAACCACACACCACTTCTCACTGCATCTCGGTTGCAGTTTCAATTCTTCAACACCGACCTTTTAAACGCAAGAAGGTAACTTTCCACTTTCACTACTGCTGTACACGAACCGATTACTAAATATTAAAATTGTATCTAGCTTTTCACACCACAATCGAGCGAAAGATAGAGTGTTTTCCTACGCATGTTGTTTGTTTCTTTCGTACTGTTTTCATTTCTTCGCCTCATCATCATCACCAACACCAATTAAACACCCCGGAAAAAAGCCACCACCGTCACGAACAGGTGCACGAAAGAAAATGCGCCACTATCGGTACTAATATCGGTTCATCGCTTCGACAAAATCTGCTTTTTCACTACGGCTTTTCATTAATCCCTTTTTTCGGAAGTTTTCTACCGGACGTTAGGGGTAGATGGGCTCTACATACAACCACCGACTGCCGGTTCGGCTTCGATGCGCATCACATGCGCAAATAGCTGTTGTTTGCCGTTTGGCTCGCGTGTTCGGAATAAAAATATAATAAAATTCCAAAAGCACTCGTACGCGCTTCGAACTACTACCGCAAGGGAGAAGAAAAAAACTAACAGGTGGAAAATATCTGGGTCACTGGGAGAAAAGTATATCTTTCTTGTTTTTTCACTACTCCGCTATGCTTGTGTCAGTCGATCGATTTCTTATGGGCTTTAACTAGCCGGATAAGCGGTATGCGCATCGAACAAGGCGACAGCATGCAGTTATTTCGCACTATTCGGTATGCAAACCGTATTATAACGCGGTCCGCGCTCCTATACACTATTCCGCACAACTTACACTTTAATATGTAAAAGCACAAGCCTTTCTAGGATTGCTGATCCTTGGGTAACGCCACTGTACGCCACTAGCCCGCACACACAAACACACACACCCACAACCGCACTCGAACACGTCCACCGAGCTTGGTTTTACAGACTCCCAATTTCACAAAGCAACATCCAATCCTTGTTGGTGGTGGACCGACCGAACGTGTTGTCCCGGAACCTCGTGTTACGCGGAACGGCAGCTGCAGTTTCGTTCGTGCGACCGTCTCGTTTCGAAAGTAGCGCTCAACTAAACGGCCTGGCCGTGGCCGGTGTGCACGAGTCCAAGTCGCTCCGCTGAGTGCCCGTTACGCAGCCACACGGCTCTCAATGCTTTCCAATTTTCCTTCACCACTAGCACTCGCTCTCGTGCTCGTGCGTCTCGATCGCTTCGACACCGGCAAGACTTTCTTTTCTTCGCCCAAGCCCAAGTGGAAAGCTGTCGAGTGAGGGGGGTGCAGTGGCCTTCACTCATCCGTTTTGGCGTGCAGCTTCATTTCTTCGTGGGCCGAAGAGAAACAGTCGGAATCGGAAGATACAACGTACGGTACAGTGTTGTCTCTATCTTGCGTTTGCGGTTCGCAGTTGGAAGAGAAGCTGTCTGGTTTGGAGAGCATTGGACAAGCTAAAGGGGCAACTTTCTCGAAGTGATTCGAAGATATGGTGGGGGAGAAATGTAATGGGGATGGGGATGGGGGGTTACACAGAGCACAACCAGGTGATCTCACTTTCATTTTCGTTGCGTGAGTGACCAGCTTTGGAGCGTGTGTGTGTGTGGGGTTGGTTTTTGCACCATGCTTGGTCCGGTATTCGTGTGTTCCCTAAGTAACTCCCACGAACGGGACAGAGTATCGAATTCCAGAAGACTCCTTCTCGGTGGTTGCTTGCACACCATACCTCACCCCCTCGCCATCAGTTTATTTGAAGAAACATAGACTCTTTTTATAGTTTTCTTTTATTAACTGACGAGTCGCTCAAATGAACGGAGAGGCGATGATGAAGGATGATCATGATGCTGTTGCGCACTGATAAATCATTCAAACGAGAAAGTTTTGCGCTCAGTCAATCTACCGGTTCCACGCTAGACCGTTGGAATTGGGCAAGGAATTACAATTGACTGTTGCATATATTTACAATTGACGCACGAGCACGAGAGCGAGTGCTAGTGGTGAAGGAAAATTGGAAAGCATTGAGAGCCGTGTGGCTGCGTAACGGGCACTCAGCGGAGCGACTTGGACTCGTGCACACCGGCCACGGCCAGGCCGTTTAGTTGAGCGCTACTTTCGAAGTGATTCGAAGATATGGTGGGGGAGAAATGTAATGGGGATGGGGATGGGGGGTTACACAGAGCACAACCAGGTGATCTCACTTTCATTTTCGTTGCGTGAGTGACCAGCTTTGGAGCGTGTGTGTGTGTGGGGTTGGTTTTTGCACCATGCTTGGTCCGGTATTCGTGTGTTCCCTAAGTAACTCCCACGAACGGGACAGAGTATCGAATTCCAGAAGACTCCTTCTCGGTGGTTGCTTGCACACCATACCTCACCCCCTCGCCATCAGTTTATTTGAAGAAACATAGACTCTTTTTATAGTTTTCTTTTATTAACTGACGAGTCGCTCAAATGAACGGAGAGGCGATGATGAAGGATGATCATGATGCTGTTGCGCACTGATAAATCATTCAAACGAGAAAGTTTTGCGCTCAGTCAATCTACCGGTTCCACGCTAGACCGTTGGAATTGGGCAAGGAATTACAATTGACTGTTGCATATATTTACAATTGTTTTAAAATTCCTCCGTAGGCTCCATTACACATTGAACGCAAACGGGAGCCGTTCGGCGATCCAACCAGGATCTTGCAAAGGAATAGAAGACTTTCTTTTTTTTACTGTACTCTGTCTTTCATCACCCAATATGCCCTTGAACGATATATTAGTCATTGTGTCTCATAAACATTTTTCTCTTTGCGTTACGATCGTTTCGGGAGGGCTGACCCATACTCAGCTGTGCTTGCATAATTTCGCCAAGCGCCCGTATCCGGCCTGTACCATCGTCTAAGCCGGATGTGGATAATTTGACGCGCTCTGACGCGAGTCCGCTCAACGAAATGGACAAAGCTTGCTCGCCTGCTTTTCGTAATGATCATAAATGGCAAATAGTACCGGGAGAGGGTCGTGTTTTATTTTAATTTCTTTGTAGCACCTCAGTCTCTTGCCGATTTTCGATGCACAGATGCAGACACTATTGGAAAATCCTTTCGCGTGTTCGATTACAAGACCGGCCACGACCTAGTTGCGTTCGAGCACGCAGTAGCAATCGAAACCTGCGCAACAATACTGGAAGGGATGAGACTAGGGCAGTAGGGAAGATTTGCGTCAGTTCACATTACGTGATTGGAGTGCCTCCGGGTGCTCCGGGTACTGGGTAACGATTTTAGATCCGTTTTTGCTTCCGGTGACTCATCGTAACGCTCATCGAAGCACACCGGTCGAGTGAAATTTGTTCAATAGATGTAATGCAATAACGATTGTTCGTTGCATGATTTCAACGGCGGCCTCTGTTCACGCTCTCGAAAGCTTCGGAACGGTACGGATATCGAAGTCACATTCGGAGAAAGCTGTAGCTCCGGTGGTTGATTGTAACATTTTTGCTCTCCCATATGAGGAGGCGCAGGGTAGTACTGAATTACTAACGTGCAGGTAGGAAGACCGTTTTTTTTGTTGGTGATTAGACACTTTTTTCGCCCTGCGTTTTCTGTTATTAAAAATCGCACCCCAAACCGGGATCTTGAACCCATATCATACGATGGATAACCCTTTGGTCCCTTCGGATCCTGGCTTTCGCGACCCTTGCACGTCACTTTCCCTTGCGGAGGGTTCACGACGGTTTTTTATGCTCCTCATCATTCGCTTCCCGGCGATCAACGAGACAACGGTCAAAGTCACTTGCAGCTTTTGGGTAAAAAAAAAATAAAATAAAGGTAGTTAAGAAAACGCAGACGAAACAAAACCGAAACATCAACCGACCACCGACCGAAATGTGGGTCACAAACGGGCGGCTCGCTGCAAGATGAAAGAAACAACGATGCGAACCCCGAGCGAGCCAACCCGATGTGGTAATTATTTCAACGCCGATCATTACGTATCGTATCGGTGGTGCACTGTTTTGGGCCCCGTTTGCACCGAAACGTCCGACCATCGGAAGATACTCGCGCTTCGGCCGGTGTTCCGGGTTGTCGGGGTGCGTAATTATTGTTGTTTCGTGCGCCTTATCAGCGGTGCCGGTTATTAAATGGTGGTACGCAACGTTTGTACTGTAAAGCTATACCTACAAAAAAAAAGCATCGCTATATTCGCGGACACGCTCACCACTCTCAGGTGGTGGTTCAAAACGGATTGTCGCTCGGTGGACAATAATTGGAACTGGTGCTTTCGCTGTTTTCACTGTCGCGAGCTACACGAGCTGCGAGGTGCAATTTTCCAATTACAAATTGAAACAAAGTGAGACACCGGAAAGTTTCATTTCTACTCTTTGTTTTCCCCCATCCGATCATAACAATCCGTTTGTGATAAATTGTTATTTTTTTGGTAGAAATATTAAAAGTTTTTGCACTGCGACAGCAAAACTGTTGTATTTCTCCAGCGAAAACTAAGCGCAGTATGCATCCAACAGAGACTGAAAGAGTATGCGCCCTATTAGGCGCTCTTTTAAATAAATAACAACAGAAGAAAACAACAGTCCCGATCACAACCGCGCACCTGGTACACCCGGGCTTGTGGTTATTTGTCAGCATTATTTTAAACCGATAGCATCCCCGCGAACGACGAAAGTAAAGGCATCCAAAAATTAAAGCTGTCATTTAATTATCGACGTTTAGCAACGTCGCTCTGATGCGGCCCGTCCTTCGTTGTACGTTGTGTACGTTTTTACGCTGTCGTTTGTTGTTTTGTCTTGTTTGGTAGTTTTAAGGCGATGCTGCTCGATAAGTTGGTTCCGATCGATCGAACGAGTTCGCTTCTTTTGGGCAGGGTTTTACGTGCTAATGATGATTGTTCATAACGATACAGACGGTGCAACGATTCTGTTACAATCGTCCATTCCGGATGCACGGAGTAAGTTTATTTGAGTGTTGACTTGATTCGCCTCACTTTACTTCCCACCACAGGCCTCATTTGTTATGCCCACAAGCATGTTTATTACACTACTTTCTCTGGCGGATTGTTCTACCGCAATCACTTGACTGGTTGTAATGCGTGAACTGTTTGTGGTTAAGAAAAAAGTGAAAACTGGATTGGTTTTTCTGTATTTTTTAAATTGTTTGTACGGTTCAAATTTCGTATCGATTTGATTTGGACAGTATGGACCATATTGTTGTGTCGTTACCTTAAACTATTGGTGTGATCGAAATCAATGAACACGTACGAAAGGAAATGATTGTCTCATAGCGTTAAAGAGAGCACGATTGATTCCCTGCTCAACTGGTCCGTGACTTTCTTCGTCAAAAACGGTCGATGCGATAATGCGAAAATAATAATACCCTTTATTTGCCTTCGCTATTAGTGTACTAAAGCAAAACATATAAAAACAAAAACACTCCAAAAGGCGTTTATAAGAAGGCCAATGGTGTATAGTTAAAAAGAAAACGTTGAAATTGACAATAACACCTTCTATAAAAAAAAAATATTACGCTTTATTTTGCACATCGAGAAACAAAATGAAAACGCCGGCTTTATCTTACGAGAAAAACAAAAGGCAAAACAACAAAAACCAGATCAAAATCCGGTGCTTGTCGTCCGGATGGGGTTGTTCAATAAATAAGCTTTTATTTTATGTTCGGTTCGGTATTTTCCTTCAAGAGAAGAAAGTATTGCTCGACTTTCCTTCGCAAAACGGACTGATGCCGCTTTTTTTTGTTTTCGTTGGAGAGGAAACAAACATTAAAGCCACTGTTAAAAGGCAAAACAACGAAGAAACACGATCAAAAACTTGCATGAAAACAAACGTGTTTGGTGCGTGTGTGATGGTTTTTCTCTTTTATTACAATTTCACAAATCTCAGTTCCGCCTTCCGAGCGGTGATCGCAGTTGAATTATTCCATTATTATAGGAAAGGAAAGCAGAATCGCAAAGTATGATTGGAATGTCCCAGCAAAATGTGTGTGCGTGTGTTTTCCATTTCTTTGGGGATAAAATACGTTTATTTGATCGACATAGTTTAAGACGACAGTACGCAACAAGTCATTTCAAAATTGCCACCATGGAGAAAGTTCTGTCATACATGCGTTGTTCACAGTCTCAAGAGCAAGGTATAGTGTTTTATTCACAGTTTGTGGTGTCGTGTCACATGAAGAAGAACCATCTTCTAATGATCAAACATTAAATTGAACAAATTTCTCACATATCTGACAAATTTCCCGATCCCCACCATCCCTTATGCTCATCATTGTCAGACCATCATCAGTAGCGTAGCAGGTGGGCTCGAAATGCACTCAAAGAAGATAAAACCACCCGCCTGGAATCGATCAACACATCATTAGTCGTCGCTTCCTGCATCATGAATCGATCGATCCTGAGGGGCGCGCGCGTTTTTTCTTTATACGCACACGCTCACGCAGAACCACACACTGGTTTTCGTACGATACCTTTTCGGAACCCTTTCGAAGTGATTGATTTATTGTGCTCACCCGCGCTGTCTGCGGGCGCATCCCCTTTGCGCGTTGGCGCATGACGATGCGCATTGATTTAATTCCACCGCCTTGCATGACAGCCTGACTGTTGCAGTGGGAAATAAAACAACAACAGGCAGGTTCGAAACAACAAAAAAAAACCCCAGATAAAAAGCACGGACTCGCACAACCAGAACAGAAGGTTCCGTTTGCCGAACGGTTGCTCCGATTGTAGGGCAAACGGGGGGCGTTACCGTGCCGAAAAGGATACAAACAACTTCAATGCGCGGCGTACGTCAAACAAGCGACGAACCTCGGTGCATTTTTCCTTCCCTTTCGCTGTGCTGGAAATCGGATTCGTCCGGCTAGATGTTTCCCCTGTTTTTGTTGTTGTTGTTGCTGTGTGTAATCATTTTCTTTTGTTTTCCCACTACTGTGCGGTGCTGCGTGCGGCTGAAATCGGTGAAGCAAAGGAATTTAAATCAATTTATGCATGTTCCTTTTAGTGGCATAAAAATCGATGAACCGTTTCCCGGCTGCGATCGGTACAGAACGATGGGTTAGGATCATCCATTCCTTCTGCCATCCACCTGCCTGTATGCATTCGGTGGTGAAAGAGCCAAGGGTATCCGTTTTGTAATTAAAAATGTATTAAAAGGATTCGCTTTCGTTGCTGCGTAGCCTGCGGTAGGCGGCATCAATCTATGATGGTTGTGAATAGGAAAAGCTTGAAAGCTCACCGGCTTCAACAGAACGATTCGTTTACGCTCAATTCCATGCTTCATTAAATGGGTTAACCCCTTTTTGTGTGTGTGTGTATGTGTGGGGTTTTATCCTTACCGACCATAAAGACAAAAAGGATGCGCTTTATAACCGACATATTCGATCAATACCGATGCTGATTGGTGGTATTTATGATGACCACAGCCATAAATGAAGCCTAGCAGTGCACACCGCTGCTTATAAGGACGACGATGAAGCGTAAACTATTTTCCTTTTTCCTTACACACACTAATGTGTTTGGTATAATATCCGTCAAAATAATTCTTTCTTCGGGACTCTTCAGTACCGAGAGAAATGGTAAATCAAGGCAGGCAAGAAATCGGGTAGGAGTGTAATGTGTTTGTTTCGCTCTAAGTGTCGGTTTACGTAAAAATGACAAATAGAAGCTGTCAAATTTTAAACGCAAAAGATACCCTTCCAAAAAAGGGAACTCGTTAAAACTGACATTATGCGGGGTGGAAGGAAAATGGTAGTGTGTAACGTTAGCCATCATAGCCGTGAAATTTGTGTGAATGGCTTAGCGAACCAAAAAAAAACACAATAAAGAAAAGATAAAATCCATAAAAAAAAACAAACCCTTTTGCAATCACTCGCGCATCAGTTGAGCTCACGTGAAAGGAATTTTAATTGTGTCTTTTACCATAGTTCACCGGTTTCGCAGCAAGCAACAAACCCTATTCTAACGCCGTTTCCCCTTGGTAGAAAGAGAAATGGAAGTGAGTTTTTTCTTCTCTTTAATGGAACGACCTTTAATGCACTTTCTTGTGTAAACGGCACGGTGACCATATTCCCGGGAAGCTTTTGCAGGGTTGCTTCCTTACCCTGCACGAAATAAAAACACGACAGCAAACCTGTTCCACAAAAACTTGACCCACTGATAATGGTAATGGGTTATGGGTTGGTTGGAGCGAGAGGAAGTCTTTAACACTTTTGTCTTTCTCCGCGTAGACATCGCATATTTGCGTTTCGTTTTTTTTTTCTTTGACATGATGTGTGAAGGATAGACGAAAAGACACAAACTGTCTGTACGTGGGACACCCATTCAGACCTCACTCAGATCTCAGATTATATAGCGTTTTGGGGAGAACTGTTACGGTGAAACGGTGTCCAAAACGACTTTTAGATGGTGAAATTGTAAACAAACGTCATCGTGCTAGGGCAATGATGAACGGTCTGTGGTTCGTCTACATTCGTAACCACACCTGACACTCGTTCACCCATGGCACGAGATATTTTGAGTTGTTATTTGTTTGCGATATGTTTCTTTTCATTTTTTTCATACAAACTTACTAGAAAAAATGTGAATAATGTAAAAAGAAATGCGGTAAAATAAACTCCTAATTCTGGTGAGCTGCTTTACTCTTAACATACAATGAATCAGCTTAAAAATGAGTGAAAAATCACGGACAAAAGTAGAACATTTACTTCAGTCATTAACAAACCATAACTTGTAAAATCTAAATTTATGAGTTGAAGTGTCAAAAATCTACTTAATATAATTTAAAATGGAATTAACAAATTACCATGAAACAAATCATTTTCATCGCACATTAACTAGAAAACAACACTTTTCGTATCCGGAACACAAACCTCGCGTCATCCTAACCCATAATCATCTCGCTCCGCAAATGACACACGTGCAATGACCAAAATATGACCCTTACTGGTGATAAATGACGGTCCTCGGGATGAGCACAAAGTGCATAGAAAACATGGAACAGAAAGAAAAAGTGCCACATCACGCATTACACTCTGGCTTTTAAAAGCGTTTCAACGAACGAACAATTGCGCTAGAGCCATCGCTTCAAGTGTCCATCATTTCTTTCCCGAAGCAGGAACAATTAGAATGAAAAACCACTAGCCGCGTAGAACGCATCTTCCGACGAATCGTACCTCATTTAAATCACAAAACACAACCCTCTTGGAAATGCGTGTTGAGGTCACTAATGCACGGGACATTTATCACGTTCACGGGTGCCATAGTTGAAGGTTACGCTTTTAAATGGGGCCATGGTCACTGTGCGTTTGGGAATGTAGGAGCCACAACGCGAAGCAAATGATCCCGATTTGATGGAGAAGGTTGTCTGGGTTGTTTTCAAGCTGTTCAAAACTGACTGACTGAAACAGCTTTGAAGTGGTGGCTAACCCGATCATATGTTAATTAAATCTATCTTTTTCCACCGAAGCGTCACACTCGGGGTGTGTGTAATCTTTCTATTCCTTTGTGCAATCTGTTCCCCCCCCGTTTTATCTGTCAGTCATTAGGTCGAACGATAAACCCCCAGGGAGCAATGCACCCGATCGACATTTTATGGATTCCAACGATCGGTCGATTGTAAACGTGGTCATCGACCCAATTGCCAGTGAGACAGCTTCTTTTGCCGCTGCCGGTAGTGAAACGTTGGCTTGCATTCCGTGCGTGGTTGCATTTCCGTGTCGCACCCGACACCTATCGATCCGGCCAGTCTTCGCCAGCATCAATGCTTGTGTTTCTGTCGCCCTTCCCCGATATGTTTACCCCTGTTTTCCCCACTTACACGTACACAATCACCTAACACGATCGGAAACGAAAGTCGGCACACGTTCGCCATTTGCTACGCACACCACGCGCGGTGAAAAACTTTCAATTTTTATTGACCTTTTACTTGTGGAGAGCGTACCAAGAGGAAAAGCATGGCTCGCGATAACCTACCGGCAATCGGCACAATAAATGGCGATCGAAAACCGTACGTACGTGTAGGTAGGTAGGGCTTCAATTTGGAGGAAAAACTCCGAAACGATTACGCACCAAATCGATTGCGGACTGGCGACTAGAGAAGTGTAGGAAATCTGAACGACCAATTGTGATAACAGCAAGGTAAATGTAACGTTTCCAACCAGAGTGTTTATGAGTGACGAGTCCATGATTGTGAGCGGGGTTTTCCGGGTGCACGATTTCGCACCATTATTTCTTTTGATGACCATAGTTATGATCTAAAAAAAGCAGTCCACATAGCTAAAGGTTCACGGTTGTCTAGTTCATTAGAAAGTGCATTTTTTTGTGTTACCTGTGCACCGGTTTAGGTTGGAAAAATTGCCACTTGTTTTCATCGTGATTGAGGAAAACTTTGCAGCACACCACAAAACAGAGAGAAGGGGAGAGAAATTAGCTAATGACGTTGCGGTAAAAGGGGTTAAAAGGTGCACCTTTATGCTGTGTTTCGTTCACATCATATACCTGATGAATGTAAAGTTGCTTCATCAACGGCTTTATTTTGCTGCTGACCAAAGACTCATAATTGTGGAAACTTCCTTAGCTTTGCAGAAAGTTTATTCAAAAATAGATTCTGCGATTGTTTTCTTAAGAATCTAATATTTTTCTTAATTAAATTATTTAATCTTTCCTACTTGAAGCGCTAGTGCTACAACTTACGGCAGGGGTCGTTTGTGACGTGATCAGATGATTAGAAATTGCTTATTACCTGTAACGAAAGAAGAAGAGAAAAAAATCAGTTAATAAGAGAATTCTTAATTATGATGTACTATCAACGAAGAAAAGTACTGATCCAACGACAGCATCCCTTCAAGCATAGCTTATGACCAGTTCCTAGAATAATCAACAGCACCTCTTAACATCCACATCACAGCAACGCAATCAACGCTACTTGAGACACCTTTATCCGAACGCTTAAAGGCACTCGGCACATGAGAAAACTCTTCACCAGCAACGAGACAGAATGTCAAATCGATTCTTCCAACAATAACACCACAAACCACTGTCCAATGCAGCGAAGTGCAGCACAGAGAATAGACACCGAACGATCGCAAGCCATACGGAACGCGAACGTAAAACGGACGAATGCACACCATAACGTATCAAAGGGTCTTGTTCGTTCCTTTTTTTTGGAAAATGGTACAGCATCATTCCAGTCAATCAATTATTTATAATTTTATTTGACCGAACACCATTTGCTTTTGAAATGTTTTTCGGCTGCCTTCTTTTATCATTTTCGTAATCTCTGCTTGTTTTGGTTCTGATGCGTTCTATCGGATGCCGTGATTGACATTTTGGAAGTGACTTCCGGACTGCTGCTGTTGCATTTTTCGTTAAGAGCATTGCAATATAGGCATTTAGGGCTGGATAGGAAAGAACAAGGCAAATTATAAGGCGGCACAGCAGTTGTACAGACCCATTGTAATTTGTGTAAATTGCTGTTTCTGGTTATTGAAGGTTGAGAGTGGGAATCAAAATCAATACCACTGAATGCAGTTACGAGTGTTCTTTGGATAGATCCTTTTTGTTTTTATCAAACATTAGAGTCAATTAAATATTGAGATTATAACAACCTTTTGTGAAAATTTATTAGAATATACAAGTAAAATATATCATTGTCTTGTGATGTACAAAGCCTTCACATAAACTTATAAAGTTACACACTCGCCAATTGCTTGGCGTTTTTAAATTATACGTGTTTAACAGTATTGTACAAATGTGTTGAACAAACAGACTCATTTCGCCAAACATTTTGCCAACGTATTTGTCAATCCAGCCGATCGTATAGTACCTCTAACAGATGGTCTCTCATACAGAAAGTGCCTTCAGTTATAACGTTCCCTTCGTGTCTGAGTCTTCCACTATGCTTGCCCTACAAACATTAAAATTGTCCTTTTCTCCTGGATCGGACGGTATACCTTCGTATGTACTTAAAAAATGTTCCTCTGTGTTAACTCCTATTCTTACTACGCTTTTTATCAAGTCGCTCGCAAATGGATGCTATCCTATTCTTTGGAAGGCTTCATTTCTTGTTCCTGTATTTAAAAAAGGCAATCGATCGGACGTCACTAACCATCAGGGAATTTCTATTCAAAGTGCTTGTGCTAAAGCCTTGTCCACTCTTTTGTTCAACCGTGTGTTTTTTTCGTACATTTCCCAGCACCATCATGGCTTCATGCCTTAACGTTCAACAACGACCAACCTTATGTGTTTTGTATCATTTCTTTTTAAAAACATCATTGCGGGTAGATATGTTGACACTATGTATATTGATTTTAGAGCTGCCTTCGATAGCATTCCTCATAGCCCGCTTATTGGAAAACCTTAAAAACTTGGATTTGAAGACCCACTGCTAAGATGGTTCTCGTCCTTCTTGACGATTCGTCTCTATCGAGTCAGAGTTGGTAATTCTATCTCCAATAAATTCAATGGTCTATCTGGTGCGCCACAAGGAAGTGTCCTCAGTCCCCTTTTATTTATTATATTTATAAATGATTGCACTAATATTTTACTATATAATGGTTTAGATCTATGCACGCATAAATGCTTCTGAATTTCTTTCGGGCGCCCCTATGCAAGCCCCATTTCCAAATTAGTTAAAGATCTAGGTGTATGTCTTGACGAATCTTTGTTATTAAAGGAGCAGACTAATGCTAAGGCACGTAAAATTCTAGATATTATAAGTCATCTGTCTGTGGATATTTATGATCCTCATTGTCTTAAGGCCCTATATTGCTGTTGGGTTAGATCAACTATTGAATATGCATCTGTGATCTGGGCTCCCGTTGGAGTTACTGCCTTACAACGAATAGTGAGCATTGAGAGAAAGTTTACCCGTATGTCAATTGGCTCTTTAATTCGGCAATCTCATGTCCCTATGCCTCCATACTTAGTGCGTTGCCGTATGCTGGGTCTTGTGAATCAAGAGTCCCGCTTTGCACATGCGCAGGCGATTTTCATTGCTAATATCCTATCCATAAACGTTGAAGCACCTTTCCTACTATCCTCCCTAAACATATATGTCCTTTGTCGTCGTCTCCGGTCCCGTTTCCCTCTGTTCACACCGGTGCATGTTACGTCTTTTGATCAAAATGATCCGTATCTCTGATCTGAGTGATAAATTTGGTGTCTGGCCGTCCCACCCCTTACTAGATTTTAAGACTAGAGTTAAGTTAGAGTTAAACCATGTTTTGTTAAACCGAAAGGCGGACACTTTTTAAATATATAATAATAATAATAATAATATTTTATGCTGCGGTAATGATATTTAGGCTCTTCTTTAGTGAAGCAGATAGTATTAAATTGATTCTTATTGCAAGAGTAGTTGAAAACATCATTCTTCTGCAGAAGGCCTACACAGTCAATGGAACTGAAGTCGTCTTCTTCAAGCATAAAGTCCAGTTTCGAGAGAAAATGATACCTGTGCGATCTTCGCACCCATCAATCAGACTGATTTCCATTACAGAGTTAGTTTTTTGGTTCCTTCCAAACGAGACCGAAGACCGAAAACTTCAAACTAAGTACCAACACAACAAAAACAAAACTTCCATCTGCTTTTTTTGGAAAAACTTCCACCTTCTCCTCCCCCTAAACCTGCAGGGGGGTTACAGTGGTAAAACTAAATCTCTCTTTCCTAATGATCCGCACTCGTCTAATTCACGCAACACATCGGTCTACGCGCATCCAAATTAGGCATTTTCTTTTCGACAGACCAATTGCACACGGGCAAAAGAAAAGCTGAAGCTCAACCCGGGCATCGTTTCCAAACACGGGTTTTCACTTTCATTTCGCGCACGGGACGAACCTCCCCACAAACAGCACAATAGTGACGGCGGTGGTATGATGCTGCGGTGATTAGAAGGCTCGGATAGAAAAAAAACAGCAGCTGGAGAAACAAAATAGAAGATGAAAGTTAATGTGGCTTGTTTTTGGGGAGGAAGCAGTTCGGCCAAGTTCCGTACGTTGTCTTTTCTTTAACTGTTCGAGCATGAATTTTGATTTCATGTGTGTGTATTTTTTTTCCCGTCTCCTCTCACATTGCTTCTTTTCAAGCTAAAGCCATTATTTCGTACGGCTTGGCCGTGATGGCATTGAAATCTTTCGTTCATTGACTTCAGCATCGATTGGTGCTGGCGTTGAGCATGGTTTTTTTTTTGTTAAATTAACTTTTATTTTCAAAGCTACCAATTGGTTGGCGGGTGTTTTTGGTGAAATTTAGGCACATTAGTGCGTTGCCGTATGCTGGGTCTTGTGAACCAAGAGTCCCGCTTCGCACATGCGCAGGCGATTTTCATTGCTAAAACATCCTATCCAACAATATTGATGCACCTTCCCTACTATCCTCCTTAAACCTATATGTCCTTTGTCGTCGTCTCCGGTCCCGTTTCCCTCTGTTCACACCGGTGCATGTTACGTCTTTTGATCAAAATGATCCGTATCTCTGATCTGAGTGATAAATTTGGTGTCTGGCCGTCCCACCCCTTACTAGATTTTAAGACTAGAGTTAAGTTAGAGTTAAACCATGTTTTGTTAAACCGAAAGGCGGACACTTTTTAAATATATAATAATAATAATAATAATATTTTATGCTGCGGTAATGATATTTAGGCTCTTCTTTAGTGAAGCAGATAGTATTAAATTGATTCTTATTGCAAGAGTAGTTGAAAACATCATTCTTCTGCAGAAGGCCTACACAGTCAATGGAACTGAAGTCGTCTTCTTCAAGCATAAAGTCCAGTTTCGAGAGAAAATGATACCTGTGCGATCTTCGCACCCATCAATCAGACTGATTTCCATTACAGAGTTAGTTTTTTGGTTCCTTCCAAACGAGACCGAAGACCGAAAACTTCAAACTAAGTACCAACACAACAAAAACAAAACTTCCATCTGCTTTTTTTGGAAAAACTTCCACCTTCTCCTCCCCCTAAACCTGCAGGGGGGTTACAGTGGTAAAACTAAATCTCTCTTTCCTAATGATCCGCACTCGTCTAATTCACGCAACACATCGGTCTACGCGCATCCAAATTAGGCATTTTCTTTTCGACAGACCAATTGCACACGGGCAAAAGAAAAGCTGAAGCTCAACCCGGGCATCGTTTCCAAACACGGGTTTTCACTTTCATTTCGCGCACGGGACGAACCTCCCCACAAACCGCACAATAGTGACGGCGGTGGTATGATGCTGCGGTGATTAGAAGGCTCGGATAGAAAAAAAACAGCAGCTGGAGAAACAAAATAGAAGATGAAAGTTAATGTGGCTTGTTTTTGGGGAGGAAGCAGTTCGGCCAAGTTCCGTACGTTGTCTTTTCTTTAACTGTTCGAGCATGAATTTTGATTTCATGTGTGTGTATTTTTTTTCCCGTCTCCTCTCACATTGCTTCTTTTCAAGCTAAAGCCATTATTTCGTACGGCTTGGCCGTGATGGCATTGAAATCTTTCGTTCATTGACTTCAGCATCGATTGGTGCTGGCGTTGAGCATGGTTTTTTTTTGTTAAATTAACTTTTATTTTCAAAGCTACCAATTGGTTGGCGGGTGTTTTTGGTGAAATTTAGGCACATTTTCTTTGCCTGCCTTTGTGTGCGGTGAAACTATCAAGGGGTGGAAACCAACATTGGGGAATAATGATAAGCATGTAACGCTCGATATGGTAAATAGCGCAATTGTTATCCATTGTAGTTTTTGCATTTATGAATTATCTGAAATGTCCTTCTTTTGCATGTTTTGATTGGAATACAACCGAAACTATTTACAGAAAGAAGTGTTTATTCATGTTGATCAAACTTCATTCATTAGACATTCCCAGAGCACAGTGTTTGTGGCGATTTTGCTCTCAATTTCACCACGCTTGGCTCGTGCTATCAATATTCAACAAGCACAGCCGCCATGCTAAAACAGGGCCACTCCCGAAGGATTTGCTCTCGGAAAGGAAAGACCCAACAGGGTGAGGTTCATTAGAGGCAGTACATGCGTTATTCGGGTTTGGTGAAGCACAGTTGAAGCCCGGAAGACGGAAACGCTTTCGGTATTGGTTGATTGATTGATCCTAGATGCGTGGTCGGAGGGGACGGGACGAGAGGAACACGCAGTACAACAAACCGAAAAAAGTGATAGTCAATTCCGTGGCTTTGGTCGCCTCGGGAGTGAAATTTTTCTATCGGACCCGCGTCATTCCGGGTTTCCAAGATGCATTCCATCGGGTCGGTTTGGGGGCCATTTCTGAACCACCCGGGCAAATCGCTCCGGGATGTGAAGAAAATCTGGTGATCACCAGATGATACACAAAACCGGCAGCTAATGCTGACTAATTCGGTTAATTTTCACCCCAGTCGGCGAAGGAAAATGGTGCTGTGTAGGTTGAAGGTTTGCGTTTTTTTTTATTCACTCAGTTTTGTTTCAAATTTGGGAATCAACAACACTTGTGCGGTGGTCGTAGCGCCAGCAATCGAAACTGGAGCAGGACTCAGTGGGATAGTATGGTGGTGGGTAACTTTCTAAAACATAAGACACGCCATGTTTCGTTACCTCCACTGAGCGGACCGTGCTGAGAGCGAGAGATGTTTATTTAGTCGAGCTGAAGCTACAAATGAATCAATGTTACAAATCATTGCTTTAAGTTTGACTAAGCACACTTTAACCGGTGATGCTATAATGTTGAATTGCTAAAAGACAAGGTTTGCAATAATATATTTTGTTTCAAATTGTCTGTTACGCAAGAGCATGCGTTCAATTTCTGCTATTTGAATGTAAAAACTTCGTCCCTGCTATGGTTCGCTGCTTGTGATCTAATCTTGCACGGCACAAAATCAAAGCAAATCATACAACGCACCTTTCATAAAGCACCTCGCCGTGACAGTTTAATATTTGCACTAGCGCAACCGTACGTCACGCTGTTACAAAACAATAGGCGAACAAAACTTATAAATACATCTGACATCAAACAATGTGCTTTTGTCACAGTACACGACACGTGATCGCGCTTCTTTAACCGAACCTAAAATTGGATTGCATAAAACGATGGTGATGGTACAACCACGGTGGTGGGTTCGTCGCCATGCGTCGCGATAAAAGGGTGGTCCCAATGCCGGTGACAACACCGTCAACGGGTAGCAAGGGCCATTCACCTATTGTTTACGGTGTGTTGGGTTTGCTTCCTGTTCGGTGCGGTAGTACGATTATTTGGCATGACCGAAAGGTAATGTGTAAGCAGTTTATGCGGGTATTTGGTAAAAGTGGTTCATCGCTAGGGCGCCCGATAGTAAAGTTTCACTTTCGTTCTATGATAAGGGTCAAGTCGTATGGGTGAGAAAGTGTTTTATTACGTCGGAAGGTTTCTACCATATATTTTTGCACAGCTTTCTATACTGAACAATAGTATATAAATATCCATTTCTGGTTGATGAAAAATATCTTACAACATGTTACACAAATCATGTGTTTTCCTCAATTTTATATCGGTGATTCATGCATAAAACTTTGTTAGAAAGTTTGTGGTGTGTTTAAAATCGTAATTTAACGATGTTTTTAAAAGCAGATAAGATTCGTGTATTATGATAAATGAAAAGATGTTTTCTTTTTTAAAGGTAAAATTGCTTACTTAAGCTGTAACAGTACAGCTTTTAAACCATCTTCTAACAAACAGCAGAGGTTCAATTATTATTGCAAGCTAACAAAAAAAGAAACACTTAACCCGCATTAATAAAAATGATTAATAATCATTCCGCTTTTGGAAATCGATATGTCTTTCATTGCGTTTTCTTCGGCCCATTCCATAAATTCCTTTAATACCGCCTTGACCGACAACCGACTTTGGCAGTGGCAGTGGTGTAGAGAGAAAAAAAAATCCATTTTATCTGATCTACACACACAGTTGGTACGGTTGGTGCACCGGAAAGGCAGAAAACGATTGCAGCCGAGGTGGATGATAAGGTAAGAGAAAAGGTTCGCACCTTCCACTCGGAACTAGGAAGCTTCCTACTATCTGGTTCACCTAGTTTCATCGCATGAACGATCGCGTGGTAACACGCTTATATACACACAAACTGGACCCCTGGTCTGCGTGCCGTTCAGCGGCTACCATTCCGTTTTTACATCGCATCCAGCCATTGAAAGGATGAAAACATTTTCAGTTCGCGTTATCGGTGAATTTCTTGGGGCTAGTTTGCCATGTCAAACGCTAACAGAAGCGCATTAGAATATATCATGTTCATCTGCAGTATGATGCGTTATCAAGCGGCACAAATAAGTGAAGATAAATAAATTGCACTGGATGGCGAGAACTGAACTAAAACTGTCCTTCACTTCAAATGATAAGCCGACAAAGAGAGTCAAACATTTACGATTGCAAATAATTAGCATAGAAGACATTTGATCGTTTGTACTTGATTAATCGGACGAACTATTCTTAGAATCAATTTACTGGAGAAAACCCTATCTCCAGTACGATTCGTGTCGCGCGTTATCAATCATCGGAAAGACTTCAATCCGCAGCAAGAAACGAACCCACCGTAAAAGACTTTGCTTTTTGACAACCGTTTCAAAACCCTCGGCCAAACTCTCACTTTATTTCACCTCGGAGAGTGCAGATCGGTTAAAGCGTTTTCACTCGGCTCCGCGCTATTTTAGCTTTTCCTCGTATTTTTCCACGCCTTTGTCACAAGGCTGTTACCGCTAGGGGCAGTTCGTTTTCAATTGGTAATTGGGTGGCAGGCAGGCTTGCTGTGCTAATTAAATTAGGTCCCGTGAAAAGTTTCACATATATTATTGATGCGCTCCGAAAAGCTTGCCAGCCAAACACCTCTTTCTACCCTCTCCTCTCTCTCTCTCTCTCTGTTCATCTTACGAACGCATCAGCAATCGGCAATCGTACTGCGCCCAAAGGTGGCGCCCATCACTTCTCATCGCTCGTTCGCTCCGAGAAAGTTGAGAGAAGAAAGCGTCGATAAACCGGGTGCGCAATTAGTGCACGGCGTGTTCGTTCGTTCGTTTGAGCGATTTACGATAGGGGGCGCTCGTACAAACACACACACACATTGCAATGTGCGTGCAGATACGTGAGATCTGGTGGAAACTGTGTGCGACTGGTTTGAGCAAAGTTTTCGGATTTGGTGATTGAATTTCAATGCCATGTGCTATGCTCCATCAACGGCCGTAATGATGATGCTGATAATAATGGCGTTGACGACGATGACTATCGCTATCGGAGATAGGGGGTTGAGAAGCAAAAACTCTCCCTACTGCCACACCCCTGATGCTGATTAGAGGCTGAGTGTTTGGTCGCAATAGTGCAGAAAAATTTCGATCACATGGGGAAGAAATCTCTGTTTCTGGACATTTTGTTGTTGTTGAATAGCGTCTATATGCATCAGGCGCATACTATTACATCGATATCGATCATTACCATCCATCAAACAAGCGTCCAATAAAGAGGATGACTTGGGAGAACGAAAAAAAAACCGATTGACGCCTTGACAAGTGTATCCACCCTATCGAATGAGATTACTCTCCGGCTGGTGAAAAGAAATCTTTTTTTTTTTGACACATTGGATTATGTTTGCCCATTTAGAGGACGGCCGTTCGGTCAGTGTCCAAACGCATTCACCCGACCTTCGACATCATCATCTACTCGAGTCGTCTCGTGGTCAGGATAGCGCAAGCTAGTCGACGTCCAACGAGCAATGTTCATCGAAGCTGGAACGACTACAAAAAACACCAAACACAGACCGCTAAGCACGCTTCACGCTCACTTTCTTTCTTGCCACAAGCTGACAAAAAACCCATTACGACTAAGTACTCGATCGCAAACGAAAACGGGCACGAGCCTGAGAGCGAGACGTCCAGCGCGTGAAGTTGGGCCCGTGACACGGCAAAAATACACCCGGCGCGCAATGAAGAAATGGTTCCGTGTCCCTGTTCTGTCACTTCTAACACGCTACAGCAAACAGCCGCTGCACCGGTCATCTCGTTGAGCGGGATACCGGCGCTCTCTGTCCTACATGCGTGTTCGTTGTTTTTGTCTGTCCCACTCTCTTCAGAGCTGACGCCAGGCTAAGGGACCCGCTGGCACACTGACGTACCTTCCGATACCTGTTTTGTCTGTACCGAAAGGTAGAGCAAATGGCAGTGCGCAAAAGAGAAACCTTTTTTTCCCCCCCAGTCCGGTGGTTCAATGAACCGAGAAAGAGAACGTGACTTCAATTCCGGGAGTTAGCTATGCGCCAGCTATACGGCAGGAATCCGGACGAACCGCAACAGTGTGCCCGGAGGACGGCCAGGTCTTCCCATGCTTATGAAAGTTGGAGGATCGGTTGGGATTCCAAAAAGGAAACCACATGTATAGGAATCCTGGCCTGCAAGTGCATTCTATAAATTGCAGCTTGTGGAGGGCATTGACTTGGGTTGTTTTACATGCCGGAAGGTTGGCTGAAGGTCGTTTCACTTCCGTTCCGTTGAATGGCAGTAAATTGAGGATTAGTTCTTGGGAATGTGTTTCGTACGCAATGTTTTTGAGTCCTCTGTTGGTTTGGAAATAGTTTCGGGGGCTCTTTAGAATTGCTTAGCTATTGTCATCATCTCCGATAGTTTACAGATAGAAACAACCCCTATCACCACTAGCCTATTTGTTACCCTTAATCCGGTGTGCTGTCAACGAACTTTGAAACGTAGCAACGAAAACCTCTTCCAACGAGTGTTCCGAAAAGTGAGAGTTAATAAAATAATTGACGGATTAATCGAATTTGAATGAAGATATTCTTGCGTGATATTCTTGCCTAATTCCACTTTACGATCCATGTCACATTCCAGACGAGTCTAACAAAACGACAATCAGCCCGAGCATCCGCTAGTCTTATTGTTTACGGGCAATATAAAACTTCTGCGTACGAGCGAAAGAAGGAGAAAAAACAAATCATTTAGACCATCCAAAAGAGGAGGCAAAAGAGCTTCTAAGCTTCTGACTGTAGCTGCATCGAATATTTGATTGTGCATGCCGCTTTGAAAGGATCGGTAATTTGTCAGCGGCAGTTTTGTTTTACTTTAATACTG
Organism: Anopheles maculatus; assembly: GCA_002091835.1. Classification (NCBI taxonomy): domain Eukaryota; kingdom Metazoa; phylum Arthropoda; class Insecta; order Diptera; family Culicidae; genus Anopheles; species Anopheles maculatus. The sequence goes on along the minus strand of KZ061674.1, from coordinate 209,919 downwards.
ATATTAGCTACACATCCCCGAAGACATAGCTCGAGTTCGGGTGGATTTGTGCAACTATTTAAAGGTTTTGGGAATGTGGTTGTTTCTTACTCATTCGGTCGTTGATCCAGCATGTGACTGACCTTTCCCAATGAAATAACTACACCCGTCTGACCCATGGTCTGTCCTAGTGAGCACACTTTCAACACCCGGGAAGTAGAAAATGAACCAAATCGAATGAGAAATGGGAAGCAATTTCGAATCCACAATTGCTCTATTGCACCAGTTAGACACCACCTCCACCATCTCTTCCTCGCTCACTTTCTTGATGATCACAAATCGTCATCATTTGAGATTCGGGTAATCACACACGTGTACCGTGAGTTCTGTATAGCTAAAGGCAAAGTCTTAAGGGAAAATTTCTGTGTTTTCCATTCTTCACAGTTTCGTGTCTATGATTAGCTTCATGCAATAGGCAAAGGGGTCGGCTAGTGGCCGTTGATGAACAAATTGGAAAATAGGATAGTAAGTTACTCGGTAATGTGCTTTAATCACACATTTCACCTTGAACCTTGGAGAATACACACACCCATAATGAGTGAGATGAGAAATTCTTCATATTGGGAGGAAACGATGAAAGAGATGTTCTTCGTTTTGCGTTTGGATATTTTTAGTGATTGAACTTAATAAACGTAAGTTATAGATATTAGAATGAAAGTTTCTAATGTAACGAAATAAAATTAAGAAATTTAAAGCATAAATTCGATAAAAAATGAAATGATCTCTTTTTGCTGCTGCAAATGCTTCACACAAATGTTTGCTTAAGATCGAGCGTTCAAGATAACTTCGTCCCCGACAAAAAGAGATCAAACGGCAGGTAAAGAAATAATTTATCAACTCCTTCACACATTAATTTCGTGTTTGTTTTTTGACCCGTCCTTTCATTTATCATTAAATGTACCCCGCATAGACATATCCCCGACTTCCAATAGAACATTCTCTGTTCTACTGCACAGAAAAATGAGTTTTATCAGCGTGAAAAAGTAAACAACTTTCGATTTTTACCCCATAACTGCCTCACCATGGGGAATTGATTCTTCTAAATAGGCATAAGTGTTGGCCACTGACACTATATCATATTTCATGCTACCTTGCTCTTGCTCGAGCATTCTTTGTTTTAATTTGTTACGTATTTTTCCTTCTCACTCTCTGTTCCGTTTGGGCGTTTGATGCCGAAGTTCGAACGGCACCCATCGATTGATTGATTTACGATTGTGTTCCGTTCTTGATCGCCAAGGGTTAATAGCCTTGGAATGCCATCTGTATGTAAGTAGATCCAACTCTCTGGTGCATGGGAATTCAATCGAAAGCAAGTTGGCCGACATATTCCTGTTTTTACTCAAAGCTTGCACATAAATGCTGGAGTGCATGCCGAAGGATAGAATAAAAATAGAAACTTTATCAAGATGATCAGTTTACCGTGACTCTTTCTTAATCAAATTTGGCTATTAAAATAAAAAAATAAAATCCCCCGCAAAGATTCGGTTCAAGTGGTAGCTGTGTGAGATTTATGGCACACTAGGAAGCTGCCACAAATTACCTCCATCAGAATGTGCGTTGGGAGTTGTCGTTTTTCCACGGGCAAATCAGGAACTCCACTCATCAATCCAGACACTCAGTTTATTACCTAGAACGAACAGGGGGAGAAAAACAGAACAAAAAAACAGGAATGAAATTCATGCATCAGAGAAATGGAAAGCGCTTTCGTTTTCATTTTGGGTGGTGATTAGCAAAGGGACGAACCGGTATGGGCATAAAATGACAAACCAAATATTCGAACGAAATCGAATTTTCGTTTTACGACAGTTGGTCAAACGTTTTTTGTTTATGACAATCTCACCGCTAGACAACTTTTTATGCTCGAAACGTCAAACCCCAAACATAGCTGTTGTGTCGTTGGAGGACGTGCAATAAAGTTGTACGATATTCAAGTTAGGGGTTGTGGGAATTGATTGGGAATTGAAAACGAAATAAAAACAATCCGTGATGCATCCGTTGTGGTTTAAGTGTTGCTTCTTGTGTGTGTATGCTATTGTTTTGGTTCCGTTCGTTTCCCTTTACAACTATATCATTAAGGGGCAAGTTTTTCCTCTGGAATTGGTTTGTGTTTAATAATTAAAGTGTGTGTAGTGAACTTTCGTTTTCATTTCGGCGTGCAGTTCACACTGAATTTTTGTTTTCTGAGTTTGTTGTACATTTTTAAGCCTTCGTTTTCTTCGCTCACCCGCACTATACACTAATGGTGTTTAGCCATCCATTAGTCTTGCCAATCAAAGCGATGCGTTCCGTTCCGAAGTGTTCGATGAGTAATGATCGCCATGCGATCGCACACCACGGGATGACGGAAAACATCCATCGAGGAAATGAAAGAGGGAAAATTTACATAAATGTTGTTCCCCCCTTCTGAACGATGAAGAATTCAATTGAAGATGAGGGATAGGTGAAGGATGGTGTCGACGGGACAAACGGATGAAATCACGTTCTCCATTCTCATCGCTTAAGCTCACACCACTTTGCCAGACAGAGCTGTACCGCAGGCATCAAGTACGGTGTCGAACTTTCACTGTCGGATCAACAGGTGAAGCAAATGACGCTCCTACACTTTCAGGCCCGATTCGTCCGGCCAAGCAAACTGGATCATCTCACCGTGCGATTGAGTGGAAAATTATATCAATAACCAGGGATGGAAGGATCGCCAGTCATCGGCTACACCTCTAATGGTCGTCCGTCACGCTCCCTGATGGACGATCGTTCGGCACACATCGCTGTCACACGGATGAGGCAGCAGATTTTTTTAGCAACGATAAAACACTTTCTCCCCATGTGTCACGTACCGGCACAGGGGTTGTTCGTGTACCTATAACACCTTCAGGTGGACGTCTTCCTATTCCGCTGTTGAATCGAGCCGAGTTTAAGGATCGATCCAAATGAGTGACACAAAATAAAATCAAAGTGACATCATAATAGGATTACCCTTAGCCGAAAGGGGGAGAATAGAAACAATTATATTCTCCACCGCGAATGAAAGACTTCATGCGGACATAAGCGACGAACCCACGGGTTTTATTTCTTAATTTTTCACACCACAAAATTGCAATTAACGTAGTTCATTACTATATTTTGGTCATTATTGGCAACAAATATAAGCATCAATGTTTGTTTGATAGGGGGAAAAATCAGCTTAACAATTTCTTGGCAATCGTCATTTATTGTTAGCATTTATGGACATTATAACATATTAAAAAAAATTTAGCTACACGAGGAAAGTTAGTATGTGTTCGTTTCCATCTTTATCTAGTACACCGTATTGAAAAATGATCGTTTGATTGATTTGTTTTGTCGATCTGTTTCAATTGGTTTTGGCCCATTTTATGTGAGAGGCTTGTACAAACGCTTTGTAAGTGGAGTAATTTGTAAACACACTACTGCTACATTCGATGAAAAGTGAGTAATTATGAACAACTGGTGTGAATTGAAATTTAATGAAGATTAATGTTTCAAACATTCGAGAGGAACAATGAAGTTTGAATCAATTTTCCAATTCCAATAATTCCAATTAAATGTTTCTTATTTTTATAATCCTCCGTGATGTGTAGAAAATTTTGATGTTTTGTTTGTCAGAGAATTTAAGAAACTTAACAGTTTTATATGTTCTCTTTCATCATTTTTGGAATTTGGATTTACCTTTAGCTGGATCATCAGTTCTGCTTATGGAGAGCGATAGACACCGCTACCACCAATGTTAAAAAAACTTTATTAATCTCTTCTCAATGCAGAATGAAATGTAAATCATTGTAAAAAACAAGAAGGAGTCTAATTTAATTAATGATAAAATCGAATACAAACAAATAAAATATTGCTTTATATCTATCACACACATTCCACCCACTTGGTCGGCGTTAAATATGTGCCGGGAAAAAACTAATAGTCTCTATCGCAGACCAACGGGAAACACAAATTCAGGGCACTTTCTCACTATCATCGGATCAAAGTTTTTGGACGCGCTGGTGGTAAGGCATTTGTTTTTTGCCAGCTGTTAATTGAATTGCCGATTCAATGAGCTCGCGTTAGTTCCGCCACATGCGCGTGCCCACTCGTACATGTTGCTGTTATATAAAGCTAGCTCTTAACACCGGTTCGGCTACTCATCTAGGGTAGTTGAACGTGGCTAGCCATCGTGAGATTAATTAAGTTAAACAAAACGAGCATCAAAAGGTATAATTCTTTCTTCTGTATGACTTTTTCCAGCCGGGCAGACCATCTTGGACGATGCCAAAGCAACGATAAATTGTCCAGTTGGCGGAAGCTAACAGTGACCCGATTCGCTGGTTTTGTGGTCTGTTATTAGTAGCCCACGAAACTGTACCGAACAATCAATTGTTAGAAAAGCTTGACAAACAGATGAAGTTAAACAAATGTAATAAATTAATTCGTAAATGTAAGAATCAAATTAAAAAACAAATTTTCTCTGTTTGTTTTGATCGAAAAGGAACTATTTGAATTATATTTAACATTTTCTTTGACGATATAAAAGAGCTGGATAATTTATTTGACATTCAATGTTGAATGTTAGCTATAGTTTTATATGCTCCATTCTCTTCTTTGGCTCTTTAAACCTCATTCACTTCAAAACACCCCCATACAACGCGATCTGCTCTGGTTTGCAAAAAGTGCAACGCCAACCCTTCTTGGTGCTTCACACTACGCCGCGCAAAGTGAAAGTTATTTTGCATTCCCCCTCAAATGCAGCCCTCTTCTGCTTATTTACTCACAGCATTCGGCTTCCCATAGGCACTCACTTACACAGGCCGGCTTTGCACCGTAATAACGGAACAAAAGCTGCCGGTACGCGTGTTCGTGGGCGGAGAGTAAGAAAACTCTCCGAGCCGGATCTCGTGAGTTAATGGAAGAAAACAGAACCAGCAAACATCGGTAGGATGTTTATTAAATGAACACGAATCAAGCAAACGATGGCGTCACTTGCTGGATCAAGAAGCATTTACCCTCCCCAAACGTTTGTAACTTGTTTTGTAAAGAGAATGGAAGCAGCCAAAGCCATATTGTGGGTGCTAAGTATTACACTTTCTCTCGTACGGAAGCTCAACCAAGGGGAGGCATGTTGGATACATGTGCAGCTTACAGTGAACCTCCCCACGGAATGTCAGACGTCAGCGTGCAGTGTCGAGAGAATTATTATACCACACTCGTGCCAAACTCTTCCCGTTTTCAAGGGTCCAAATCGTTAGTCACGATCGGGTCCGGGCACCAGCAAACGACCTTTCCGCTGGTTGTGTTGCAATTTTATTACAGCGTTTTCTGTTTCCCTTGTGCCTTTTAACCGAAACCACAATCCCCATCCGGCGTGGTGGGTAGCGGGAAAGCGAAAGTACCATAAAAAAAAAAACACCAGACCTAACCGGATGCATGTGCCATGTGGGTGATGGATCCCCGGCCAATGCCAGAACACGAAACGAATCTGAGTAGCGTGAAGCGGAAACTCGAGAAGGCTGTGTGGGGTCCGTTGTTTTCTCCAAGCGTCTTTCTTTTCGCTTCACCGTGGGGTTCGTTGCTTAACTGCTAGAATTCAGTTTCACTTTCCACTGCACTAAACTGGGCGCCGGCTCTGGTGAGTACTTGTGTGTCTGTGTGCAACCAGTATTCTGTTTCTTTGTTGCTTGCTTCTGGCCCAGCTTTACCTCGTTGTGGGTCCCGGATTTGCAGAAGCATTTTCTTTCTTTGGCTACGGATATTGAGACCGACGTAACATTTGGCTGCATTATTTTTCTCTGCTTTTTGATTTTTGCTACGGAACAGTGTGACGATCGAGATAAGTTTTGCAACAGGAAGCGAAGTGAAGAAGAAGTGAGAATCGGTGTGTCAACAAGATGTGGAAAGGAAAATACGCTAGAAGCTAGTGAATAAGTGAAAGTTTCGCAACAAAGAGGATGCTGTACGTAAACGAATGTGCTGCTGTATCTAAAGATCTACGACGGTTGACAAGATGAATTAACTTACGTTTAGTAGGGAAAATAAATTGCTATACTAGGATAAACGTTTGAAGGTAAATATTTTCAAACTTTCATCAAAAAAGAAAATGCCTTCCAATAAGAGCATCAACCAAAATGTAGCGTTGATTCTTGCCACACAAAAATACGTTCCCCCGGTCAATGATTAGGGTGCGTACCGGAAGACAAGAATTTATTAGAGTGCATCAGCCCTACGGGCACAGTTAGCACATCGCAGCGGGAAAGTGGGATACACTCGCAGCCCTTCAGGTCAAACAATCGAAAGATGAAATTGATCGAAACCGTCGGCTGAACTGAATCTCGATCCCGATCGCGATCGCATTTCCTATTAACACGTAGGTGTGGAAATTAACCCGACGATGGTGTGAGCATAGCAGCACCGTAACAAACCGTTTCTGCTATCGAGGTTACAGTTTAACACATTTCCTTCGATTCTTGTCGATGCAGCCGGGTCATGAGAAAGCACTTGTTCCATAAAAGCGAACTTTAATAGTTAAAAATGTAAGGAAATGTAAAGTTCAAAAACCTGGAAGATAAGTAAGAAAACAAAGTGAATCAAAAGTTCACTGACAGTAAAACTGAAAACGTAATTGCTTGGCATCAAAAGCTTTACAAAATAAAGTTATCTCTCCTGTACAATACATGAAAAAAGATTCGCTGAGGTAAGAGTAACAGATTATTATTTTATTCAACAGATTCATTAACTTTTACGAGCTAACCAATTCGGGCTAAGTAATGGAAAGCGTTTTGCAACCCTCGCTCGTAGCGTACATGGCACGGAATGGGAACCTTAGCATGCACCGGTTTAATTGTGCAGAGTTTATAATAAAAGGCAAATTGCGAGCGTGTTGCTTGATTTTACTCGTTGCACTCCCATTAACGCGCACTAACTTTGACGCACGAGGTACATTTGACTGAATTGGCGCTTTTTTTCAGTAACAATGTAGACAAACCAACCTTTATTTTGGGCATACTGTTCATGATGTGCACTCCCTATCCCACGCCCTTTTCTGGAGGAATTTTTCGCTGTGAATAAAAATTTCACTCTTGCTCTATTAAACTGCACGAAATGTGCCTTTCCTGGCTAACCGCACAGGAAAAACAAAGCCGCTCATTTATCATCCATCACACGAACTGTGGCGGAAAGCGAGCGAGCGAGGTGTGCAAAGGTTCCGACAGGCGATAGAGAAAGATGAAAACGATCAACCTAGATGTTGTAAATGATCATCAGTCATTAGCATGGGCTTGATCCTTCATACTTGACTCCCACCTTTATCCGGAAACACGAATTTCTGTATGTTTTTTTCATCCGTGTTTTTCCAAAATGAACCATTTCTAATTTGTGTTTGAAAAGTTCTTTTACAGCTAAGCAAAAATCACCCCTACTTGACGCTCTTGAACGAAACGAAAAACGAAACGATAGACTTCGATGCTGTCCGTTACAGTTCAAGCGACGAACCTACCCGGTAAGATAAATCAAGTGTTTGCCGGTGCTCCCTTTTCTCACTGCATTAGTCAGCCACGTTGCGTATCGATTTGGCTTCGGCAAATGAAATTGACACTGTTTAAGGTGTTGGTTCGGTCGGGTTTTCTCGGCAGACAAGCTTACCCGACAGCGATACCCTTTGAGGGAAGCAAAAATGTAGGGCAAAGGTGAAGGTTTTTTGGTGTTTGGTTTTCTCTATTGCTTTCATCAGTTCCTTTAGATTTTCTGTATCCGTTCCCTTATGGGATCGGTTGTAATCACTTGTCGTGACACATGGGCGATCGGATTTGTGGTGGAAGTTTTCATTC
>KZ061674.1:191604-201939 GCA_002091835.1 Anopheles maculatus | reverse complement strand
ATTCCTGCTCACCGGAGGTTTCTTCTGCGGCAACGGTAGGAACCGTTCGGAATGTTATTAATCATTGAACGCGATTGTGGTGGAAGCTTGTGCCGGTCGTTTGTTTGCTTTACATTTGAACATAGAAAAATGAAAGCAAACAATTGGAAATGTGTGTCCATTTTTTTGTTGAAAATGTTGTGTTTCGGTACCGAATTGTAGCAACCAGCAAGTAACGGTTGAAACTGTCTGCTTTGTATTGGAATTCCAGCACAATTTTTGTGAAGGAATTTATGTATTGAAGTTTTTTTTAAGTCCATTAGTATAGGCTTTTTGATATACCTCCCCAATGCAATGCGGGACCAGGTACAGTTAAATTGCGGCAATGGAAAATCACGTCAGTTCTTTTAATTAGCAGTGTTTATCTTATTTGTAACTTTTTTCGCATCCGTTTACATTTCCTTATTTGTTTTGTGGTACCTTCTCTCTCAATACAGTTTTACCAAAAAAAAATGTTAAAAATTCACCTCTTCATATTCAGCACTGAAGTGGCAGTGTAAAGCTCAAAATGCAGAAGTCTGTCTGGCTTCCATCAACACTTTCTTCGTCTGCTTATCGATTGTGACACGCTTCCAACACATGCATCCTGAATCATAAACTGCGCTAAATTATGTTATTGTAATTTCGTCCTACTTTAGTGTTAAATTGCATCGAAACGTATCAAGTATCAACAGTGACAAATGCATACAGCTGTTGTACATTGTTGCAAGTGCGTTTTTTGCTTTTTCTTACTGCAAACCTGCTTTTTTTCTCTGCCTTCAGCGCTTACCGTCGTGGCAAAAATCATAAAGACCTGTGCCCGGTGCAAATTGCGGCTGGGTGCAGGTATATTTGAATACGATCCGTGTGAATGATTGCAGTGTGAAGAAAAGTTTGCAAAATGAGCAAAGCAAAAGAAAAGAACCAAAGGCAGTGTTGGTGCACTCGACGAAAGCAGCAACGGAAAGTGAATACACGCCAATCGTTGGCACGTTTCCAGCCGTACACCCGGATTCAGGAAAGACTGTCACAGACACGTTCATGATAGACAACATGTAGCGTGTAGTGTGAGAAGAATTGGGCGTAATTTAATCCAATCACCACTGCTACAGAAAAAAAAAACGCTGCTGCAAACGTAGGCAGTAATCCGGGATTAAACTCTCACTGAACTGCCGTTCAGCGCCATGATTCTCAACAGCAACCCAAAACCCGACGAAAAGGTTCGTCGCTTGCTCTTGTTCTGTCAAAATCCTTCGAAACAAAAGTCAATCATCGTCGGTGCGTAATGAGTGGGAGCTGCAGCGTATCTGGTGCGGACGAAAAACAAAGACCATTCCCGCGATGTACGGTGCATTTCCACCAGCGCTACTACAATAGTGGTGCGTGATCTGCATCTGCACGAGCGCTATTAGTTAGGATTGCTCCATTTCCGAGCTCTCGAGCAGCGCGCACGGCAGCGAAAGTAACGACAAGCGAATGCCGCCTTGGGAGGCAAGGTTGCATCCGACGTGGGGACACGACACAACACGCTGTTGCACGCTTCCGGAAAGCGAACGATCGCGGATGGAAATGAGAAGGTGATCCGACAGAAAGTGGATGCCTTTCCCCGTTACTTATCTTAACCCGCAAGATCATAATTGGAGCACTGTATGCAATGGCCACACATACATTCATTGACACAAGCACATAGGCACACAACCAAACACACGAATCTGCATACATACACACTCACAGAAAAACACATCACATGCACGGCTGTATGTGGGCACATCTCCGATAAAAATCTTACATACTGATCGGACAAGATCCGACACACTAGTACGACAAATGGCATTATTCTTGCATACATCGGTTGATCAAATAAAATTGATCTCCGGTAGAAATAGATGTAAGTAATCTTAACTACACTGGTCCAGTTACTGTTAGTTTTTGGCAGCACGAACATCCACGCATCCTGGTGATCTTCTCTTACCTGTTGTTAGCTGCCAACAGGCTTGCAAGCTGCCGAATATCGATTCACGAGTAGGTGCCGAATTGCTTCAGATCACACACACTTGATGTTTGGGTATATCCGTTTGGGTCTTGAATGGTTGCACCTTTCTGGCATGCACTTTCACGTCGTGTATTTGAACACGGTGGATTCGTTTTTACCAGCTACCACTAGTCACTTGTCAACACTGATTTACAGCAATACCGCTTTCCGGCTGGACTATCAAGTCCTTTAACCCCCGTGCAGTGTACACTCACTTGCGTGTTCTCGCACTTGCTTTCTTTCTCGCTCTCTCTCACTCTCTCTTTGAAGTATCACTCTATCACTAGCTCATCCACTATTCCGACACTGGGTGTTGCATGAAAAGAAAACGGGATTCGCTCCAATCCCGTGGAGCCTTAGTGTGCACTCGCATAGACGCTCGGTATGGCAATAACGCCGGCAAACGGTCTGCCCGGCGATTTTATATGACATGAAAGTTGTGTTCCCTTCTCCTACTTCCTTTCTTGTGTACCACCACCACCATCACCTCACGAACACTCACAGCAAGAGCGCCCCCTAGCGGCAATGCAGGTGAAAGAGAGAACTACCCCGATTGCGCACTCGGGTTTTGGTTTTGGTTCGTGGTGCGTGTCGAGTTCGTGGTGCTGCAACTGGTCTGGTGCTGTCTTCTTCTGCTCCGCAACAACCGTTCCATGTATGCGTGTGCGTCATGCGCTCAACTGACACACTGAAACTAACGCACCCCACACACGGAAACGGTAGTTCGGTGGCATCGCTTTCGCTTTCAACGCTGTACGCATCACGTCTGCGCCGTTGTTTTGTCGCCGCCACCGAATGACGTCAGAGGGTGTTTGTTTTTGCTACATTCGGGGGTGGTTTGGGGGTGTATTCCGGATCAAAAGTGACCCACAAATGTCCCAGATCGATGTATGATGAATCAACGGTGCCCCACGAAAGAGTCCTTGACGGTGGGCACGTCCGGTAAAGAATTTCTTTGCTTCTGATGGATACCAGTATGTATCATCTTAACGCTTCGGCAAAGGGGACACAGTGGTCACGGATTTTCACAGCTCAAAGCAGCACAAATCCGGCTTATGTAACTACTTTAAGCTGTTATTGTGTACGAGTGCCAGAAGTGTTTGCGCATGCCATGCCGATGGTGGTAATCGATGACTAAGGGGAAACAACGCTCTGGAAAGCAAATTTCACAACGATAGTTGTGAGTAATTTCGATCCTGTTTGATTATTGCAATCATACATATATGCTATTAAAGATTTTGATTTAAACATACCGAAATCAACGCAACTCGTACAAAACCATGCTGAAGACTTTTGTAACGCTTTAACAGTTTGTGTCCTCAATTTTGACCAAAAAAAACACCATCAATTAATCAACCACCAGGACAACGCGTGACAGTGTGATAAATATGTAACGTTTTTGCTAAGTCTCATCGTTACGCCTCGTAACACAAGATGCGGAAAATGTACTCCCGAATCACTGGAACGTGCTGTGACATATCGTTATATCACACATTATCAGGCCATTTTCAAGCCAGCCTCTATCGGTTCACCTAGATCACGGCGATGCGAACGAGAAGTTTCGCAAAAAAAACTAACTGCTGATGAATAGCAAACCGTGACAACGGCTTTGGAACGATCAAATGTTTCGCAACGAATGCTTTGCAGTGAAGGTTTACAGGCTCATCGTTTGCAGTATGATGCTGTAGACCTTTCACGGAAATATTGAGTCTTAGTTTCTAGCAAACTTGTGGAACTATGTGTTTCCAGTGAAGAATCTGGAAAAGCTTAAAAACAAAAGATTGACATCCGATTTCAGGATGATCCAAACTCTGTTCTTTGACGATTAGGCTACAGAGTAAATCTTGTTCTTCTTCTTTCTTGGCCTAACGACCTCTTAAGGTCATGCCTGCCATTTCTGGCTTACTAGACTAATTGATACCGCATAGTTGGTTAGTCAATCCTCACTATGGGGGAACGGCCCAGATGAGACTTGAACCCCGGTCCTGCCGTGTGAAGACCGGCGCCGCTGTCGCATCACCACCGGGCCACCGCCAAACCGTAAATCTTGTATATCTTGTAAATATTTTGTTTTTTTGTAAGTAACACAAGACAGGTTAGATAGGTTAGATAGACTAAGTATTTTTTTTTCACCGAGAAGGAAATCTTAATATAGACTCAGTATTAACCGCTTGAAGCGAGGCACGACACCCTGAGGACTGTCCGATTCGCACGGACTAAAAACCTTCTCGTGCCTCAGATCTATCACTGGATTACCTGTTAGGGCATCACTTCAATGATAAGCCTTCTGTGTATGTCTAATGACTCCACACGGCGCCGCACTATGATACCCTGGTGAGGAGCCATCCTTCAGCGGTTAATTCGGTAAAGTACCCTTTCAACTGCCGAAGTTAGTCCGCTCCTCCTGCATGGTAGCATGCCACCAAACAGTATAAATCTGCCAGATCACCAAACAATGGCTGCTTCAGCTGGACGACGACGATGACGCTGACCTCGCTGCTGCTGCTCCCGTCGGATGTTCCGTTGTTGTAGTCGCATCAAGATGGACTTGATGGCTCCATTGACGATGCTCCATGATATTTGGTTGGACAACATTATCGGCATAATGTTCCTCGCCGTCAATCGCTCACCGATAGCTAAATTGGCTCTTTCTCTTATGTTTTCAAACTCCAGGCACTCGAATAGAACATGTGCTGCAGACTCTATGCTGTTAAGACATGTCGGACAATTTGGTGACTCAATAAACGACATCCGTTGCAGATATTCATTGAAGAACCCATGACCCGATAGGAACTGGGTCAGATGGAAGCATGGTTCCCCATGTCGTCTTTCGATATAGGTTCTTACGTCCGGTATAAGTTCCCTTGTCCAGGCTCCATGACGTGCATTGGACCATTCCTCTTGCCATCTCTGAATTGAAAGGACATGTTCCATTTTTCTAGCTGTTGAAGAATCGACTCCCGTTTCTTTCCGGATAGACTAAGTACTTATAGGCATATAAAATAATGTATAGGTTGATCCCTTTCATGAAGGCAGCTTAGCTACCCCTATCATTACCAGCGTAAATATTTGGTACATAAAGATATAGTCCTTTTGTCATATTTTTACACATTTCCAAAATTCTAATAGAGAAAATAAATAAATTCTAAGAAAAAACGAAACCATTAACTGTAGAATAATAGTATTGTACAATAAATTCTAAAACTAAGTTAGTGATAGTCTAATTTGTAATTAATATGGTAACTTGGTAATTAGTAGTTAAATTTGCCGTTCGACTAAGATGGCTGATAATGGAGGATGGGAGATCTTTCTTGTCTTAATTTTCCCACAACTGGATAATAAGATTTCCTAAAGTCCTTAGATGACTGCCGTGATGAGATTTGATCCACGTCGTGATAGTACCCCGTGTCTTTATCAAAGCACAACTTCGACATCCCACCATTTTTCGATTACGGTATGTTTAATAATTAATAATAATTTATGTTTTTGAATCAGAACTATTATCTGACCATTTCAAATTGTGTAAATTATAGCACGACATTTGCTTCTTGGAAAAAATACAACAAAGCAAACAAGTAAGCTAATAATGGTATAAAATGCAATGAACTTGTCTTTATAAAACCGTATGAACAGCTACAAATTGTTGATTGATCGTGTTTAACCCAAAAAAATGTACTGTAAAAAAATTTCATTTTCCACCAACGGTCTCACACACTCTCTTTTTCACTTTTCACCCATTATTCTTCAAACAAGCCGCAAAATGGAAAGTGATGACCCAATTCTGGTTCCCGGTACTACACACTCATCGTTCGGCTACTGTGGGGCGCGATCGAATGGGACCGCACGGGGTGTAGAATTCATTTGCATATTTGTTTTCGTTTGCCTGTCGTTTGTGCCGCAAGTGAATTTTGCATAGCAGTGCCAGTATGTGTCGGTTTTGTTTTTCGATTTCGATTGAAGTTTCACAGCAGAAAGACCCGATCAACCGAAGAGCCTGTACCGAAACGGGATAGCAAAACCAATTACATGGCGTTGTGAGTTGCTATCGTTGGACATCCTTCCTGTATGATGGGTAACCGCTTTGGATAGGAATTAACGAGAAGGATGTTCTGACCAAAAGGGAAAGACCGAATAAAAATGAAAATTGGACGGTGAAATGCTGGAGGCTGCAACCGGAATGAAAAGACATAAGGACGCGCCTTTTCGATTATTCAACGTCAACCGAAAGAAAAGATAGCATCCACGATCGATGGACGATTAAACATCAGGTTTACATTATTGATTTCATTTTAACTTTTTTTTAAACGCTTGTTTCAAGCGATAAAACAGCTTTTCCTGTTCTTGTGTGGTCTGTCAAAAGCAGTTGTGAAGATAATTATGATGCGTTTGTGTTTTATCGATAATACTTCTTCTTTAACAATGGGTTGATTAATATTTTTCTTAAAAATACTTCAGTTCATACTTCACTTGTCTAAATAAAAAATAAAGTTCATTGAGCTGTGTCGCATTGGGAAATCACTCGCAACGAACAGCATTGGCTTACGAGCATGTGAAACGTCACCCGTCTCTCACACCACAATTCAGCATTGCACAGCCCAGCATAAACTGCTTATCGCGCCATAAGTGCAAGTGCATTGGCATACACCACTGCCAATTCCGGTCACAGCGTTGGTCGATGGCCGATAGTGCACGTTAATGAACCGGTTACCAGTTTTCCGATGCATCGACGGCATGCTACGATTATTAGTATTATTATTATTATAGCAGAGAGGCAATGGAACAAAAAAAAAACGGGTCTCAAAAATGCAATCCAAATGACGGAAGCAAAGAAGGAAGAAAGCGCTCGATGCTGGGTACTTGCATCTTGGCGACTCGTGCAACGTTATGGAAAGTTTTGACGGCGCTTAGAGTCGGTCCAGTTTTTTTGTACATTGAGCACAGTTTTCCCACCAACTGTTAAATGGCTAAATGGGGAGTGCACTATCGATAGCATGGAATGGTTGGCATTAAAGCGGCCTTGTGGTGTGCTTGTTATAACGCCCATAACGTAAACGAGTTTCAGTAAAAGTCGTTCAGGAGTAAAATGTATCAACATAATTTTAAAGAAAAATAAACTTTTTACAATAAGTTTGAATCTGTTTTTTTTTTAATTTGGTAACTGGCGCTATTGAAAAGTGTTATGATAAAATATTTCTTTTATGCCTTATAATGTCTTATACCTCCAGAGTAGTTTGTGACTTGAGATTTTTTCTATGGATTATTTTTTTTATAAAAGATACTGTTGATGTTTATTTGCATGATGCAAGGCAGTGCAACGGATTCCGCGACCTAGATCACATCCTCTGGTCATGGCATCAGGAAGATCCCCTGGGGTGCCGATACGCGACATCTTGAGTCAAAAGGACTACGAATACGCACGGATTCTGTTCGACTTCGCCAAAGAGATCCCTTCTCAAGTCTCTTCCCGTAAATAATACGCATTATCGCCTGTTTAGACTAGTGTAGCTTCATTTGTTATGTCTCTTCTATGTTTTTCGATTATCCATGTTTATTGTTGTATGTTCTGCACGGTAGCACCGAAGTGCGCCAGTCGCTTTTCTGGCCTGGGATGGTGGCAGAGCTTCCCATCTGAAATCTTTGAGGTTGTAGCTGGCGGCCTCTTCGTCGGCGGAGTGCTTGCGTTCGATTCTGCGGTAGCCCAACAAAGTTATCCTTTCTCTTGAATTCAGGTGTTCCGCCGGCGACTGGGTCGCTGTTTACAACTTCAGAATGTAGACCTGTGATCGCCGACCGTTCCAAACGATGAGGAACGCCGACAACTTCTCGCTGGAAAGCTGCGGCAATTTCTCGCAGTACCAGAAGCCAGCCAGCACCAACCCACTAGGAGGACTATATCCACCCTGCAGCCTATTCTACCGAACCCACCCGGGATATGGTGCACTTCAACGGTGGGACAAGGAAAAGAAATATGTAATGTTAGATTTACGAATAGAATTAAGATATACGGCCTGGTCGTAAGTACGAAAATAAAAAAAAAGATACTGTGGATTCTCATTGCAAATACTTTTTAACTCTATCTTGTATCTTTTGTTGACATTTCGTATTATGTTGTATTCGTGTTCGGGCAAGTTCATATCATTTATATTAGTTCTTTATTGTACATTTATTTCAATTATTTTTTTTTTATTTTATTGCCTGCTCGCGTACTGGGGCCTTTTTTCCTTCAATGCGCGACTCAAACGCATAATTGGTCGAGGGTAAACGTCACCTGTGAAGGTTTCGTTTGGTACCAGCACTTCGTGGTACACCACACCCAGCTGGTCCCACCAAATGCACAGCATTACCTTGGCGCCATGCATGTTTCACTTGGGTCTCGGGTAACCATACGTTGCTTTACGTTTTGGGATGTCGATTCTCTCCAATTTTCGTCGCCTGTAACAATCCGGTGCTAAAAACCCTTCCGATTATGCCGTTGGAGCAATTGCTTGCAGGTTGCTCATGCTTTAGCTAATGTGGCACCCAATGCTCTGTCTTCCGGATAATGTCAAATACTTTTAAACGCTGACAAATGGCTGTCTGAGTATCCTCAAACGTATTTGACAGCTTAGTCTGTGTTTGGGTCGGGTTCTCGTTCTCGATCTTCGTACTTTGATTGCCGTCCGGAGCGTTCTTCCGCTTCCATACCAAAAGTGCCACTTGTAAACCGTTGAAACCACTTGTGGCACGTTCTTTCCGATTAAGCCTGTTCGCCATAATATTCCCTCATTATACGATGGGTCTCCGTGGACAAAGTAATGAAGGAGAATTCCTCGCAAAAACACTTTTTCTGGAACGAATGTATTCATTTTGCAACCACGAGGACAATACTTTGTTTACTTATTGATGAAATGGCAGCTAGGGGTAAACAAACCCTGAAGATGACACTTCAAAATAACAGTGTTGCCAGATTTTACTAAAGTAAAAATTTTAAGTAAACGACGCATGTATAACACTTATTTATACACCTGATAAATATAGGTTTTGTTGAAATGATTTAAATCTAGTTTACTTAATTCTTTAAATTATGAGTCTCTTCTTCTTCCTTGGCACTATTGCTATTGATAGTTCTCTGTGACTTAGTTTTTACCCGTAGCTGGATAGTCAGTTCTGCGTACGGAGAGGCGGTCTGCCGGAATTCGAAATCCTGCCGTGTGAAGACCTGCCCCACTACCGTATAAAACACCTGGCCGCCCCGCTTATTAAATTATGAGTACTTTAAGTAATTTTTCTTCAAATATGTCCATTACCATTGTCTGTAAAGAATTCTATATTATTTAACATTTTTATTCAAGATTTTCCCTTCGCACCAATGACAAAGCAAAATGGTCGGTCTACCAAAACTTGAAAATAGTGAACCACGTCTCACAGCACATCAACCTACAACTATAATCCACTAAGCTAATAGTACACGATGTCCCCGTTTCGATCGATCCACCTTACTAGCAAACAACGCAATAAAATACGAATCGTTGAAGGCGCCACACTTGCCGGACGGCTACGACAATTTTGCTGGATCGTACGCATCGTTAAAACTTCTTCCCCGTGATCTGATCAGTTGCTCATACACACCGAGGACAGGGTAAATTTTCGCGCTTCTCAGGTGGCGTTTTTAGGGAAAATCTTGCTTACGATCCAGCGATTGGTGTGTTCGATTTGAAGCTGCAAATCGATGGTTGGCAAAAGGAACCAGATAAAACCCGTTTGCTGGTGATGGTGGTACAACGTAGTGCCAATAAAACCACCGACGCGAAAACGGAGAAAGTGTCTCAAACGGTTATTATTTTTCAAATCCTCATTTCGCCAACTATCCACCGTAGCGTTGGCCAACTGGAATGAAGGAAAACACATAACAAAAAAAAATCGCACCAACGTTTGTTAGTGATGCACCAGTTCATGTACCAGCCAGACAGTGCAGTTTCAGGCGGTGTGGTCAGCTCCAGAAAAGAAAAATAAAACTCTTTTTCCATCCCATTCTCTACCCACCGCGAAAAGCTTGCAGTCAAAGCAGGCTGCTCCACAATTCACAACCGCAACAGAAATGCAACAGAAAGGCATGGGGTACCGAAAGACAACCCATGAGGAGACCGGCGAATAGCCAATGAAAGGACTCTTTTTCCATCCCATTCTCTACCCACCGCGAAAAGCTTGCAGTCAAAGCAGGCTGCTCCACAATTCACAACCGCAACAGAAATGCAACAGAAAGGCATGGGGTACCGAAAGACAACCCATGAGGAGACCGGCGAATA